>JAPDOI010002071.1:0-82358 GCA_029168955.1 Aplectana chamaeleonis | reverse complement strand
TTGATGAACTCTATTTTTCAGGATTTTTTATGGTTCGTTCCTCTCTTTGAGACAAAAGTAGTTATATGTAGTATTTTTGACTTAGTCGAAAAAAAAACTTAGCCGAAAAATGTGTATTTTTGTGGACAGGTCAAGAGAGGCATATTTTTACAAGAATGAACATCTGATCTGCCGGAAGTGATAGATTTTAAGATGAAAATATGCAAATTTATATCCATTACTGGAATTGGAACCGTTATTCATGCACGTTATCATATTAGTCTCGTTGAAAGGATTCTGGAAAAGTCCTCAAAATAAGGTTCTAAGTCGTCAGTCGTCGTCAGTATTGGGTTAACTCGTTAATTTTTAGGCGAGTTCCGCGATACGGTGCTTTGTGCGCGAATAAAAAGCGCCTGAAAATGCCGTTCTTGCGAAAATAAGAGCCACACTGCGCTCAATCTGTCTGAGGGATCGAAACACCACCGACGATCTATACCTTTATGCCCTGGTTATACTTCAGCGTTTCGCTTTCGCCGTCTTTTGCGGCACGACTGCAATTCAAGCGATTTCGGAATTGACCGATAGCAGACCCGTCGCGGAAGCCAGCAGCAGCGAAATGCCGGAGTATAACTAGGCCCTATAATTTTAAACGCCTTTCGGTTTCCATTCTTGAATGCCTTCGCGTTTTGTAGAACGTTGATTAACGTCTATTCTATAAAATGAGGAAAAATAAGTTCTTCAATACCTAATACAGTGAAACTGCAAAGCGTATGATAAAATCGATCGGGTGTGTATTGAAAAGGAACGAGATGACATTAAAAAACATCGAACAAATTGATAAAGTTCGTTTCGACCGCATATCATTCTAGTGCTTATATTCATGGTGCAGTATCTGACGCAAACAAAAACAGGATTGGCTAAAATAGCATAGTTTTTCGTTGTCCATTTCTATAAATTCTGCTCTCGAAAGCAGAATAAGTATAAACAGGATTGGCTAAAATAGCATAGTTTTTCGTTGTCCATTTCTATAAATTCTGCTCTCGAAAGCAGAATAAGTATGTAATGAAGCAAAAGAAGGAAAAGGCTTATTCTCGTTGTTTATCACTGTTACCCATTAGGAACAATGTGGTCTATCCCGAGGTATAGGTAATTTTCTCATTTTCTCCACTACTTGGTCCCAATAGGGCATAACACTGAGCGTCGAACAGCAATTTGGTGCGATTAACACATGTTCAACAAGGTGATACCTAAGGATTGGTTCACCCTAGTATGAGGATGTGTTAGGGAACCACCATAGAAGGCTAGAGACGCGTGCCGCTATCCTCGCGGCACAACAAAGGCGACCAACAACTTGGGAAATTCACACATTTTGTGCTCGGACTGGTGGAAACAGCCTGCGGCACTACTCGAGTACAACGCATATAGGATGTTGACCAAGAATACAATACTACACAGTATGCAGAAGAGAATCACAAGCGAGAGTATACAGAGATCATAGCACACCTCTAGTGATATTATACGGAAGAAATATGGGTGAGTGAAAGGAAACGAGCGAAAATCGCTAACTTAGGACGTCAGTTTCTTTTTTTTTTCGACAAATCATATTCATTTTCCGAGGTTTAACAACTTTCTGAATTGTCTTTAATGAAGGAATGGCTCTTAACAAAATTCACCCATCTTCTAGGGTGCTATTCCTATCAGAAGTCTCAATTGACACGAAAAATTTCTGACATACCCAAGGAAGGATATCATTGTCTTCCAAGATCGATTCCACACTTCATGAATATTTTCTGTCCTAGCTCGTTAAGCCTCCTTTTACTTTCTTATACTTCCATCCTTTCTCATCTACAGTTCTGCTAGCCCAATGTGGTATTAACAGGGTCCAAAGCGACCTGTTTCTACAATTTAGGCCAAAAAAGAAACTATTAAAGAATTCAAGTGAAGACTGTTTAGCAACAGGTTCAATAGCGCTCGTCGGATTTGGTCAGAAGGCGCGCAAGGACCCGTTCTCGTGTCTTTTTTGTCCTTTTTGAAAATTTCGCTTCGAAGTTAACTTTTCTGGAATCTGAAAATACATTTAGAATGATAAGGAGAAGGAGTACTTATTGATATGATGCTTGTTAGAGTTTTGTGTTGAACTGAAAAAAGTTCTGAACTAAAAAAAATTAAAAAAAAACTATATAGAGCGCTTCAGAGAAAACGGAAGAGGGACCAGCGCAGATCAGCTACAGACACTATGAAATTAACCCATTGGAAACGAGAGTGACACTTTGAACTTTTTTAGTCCAAAAAACCCTACCAAGCATCATATCACTGGATAACAGTCTTCACCAGTATTATAAGTATATGTTCAGATTCGAGAAAGGGTAACTCTCAAGCTAGTTAACAAAGAAGGACGAAAAAGAAGCGAAAACGCGTCTTCGCGCGCCTTCAGACTTCACGATCGAGACTTCAGAACTTTCACGAGCGATAATATATATATATACATATATATATATATATATATTCACTATGATAATATATTTATATATATATATATATATAGTGAGTATGTGTATAGTATATATATATATATATATATATATATATATATATATATATATATATATATAGTTATATATATATATATATATATATATATATAGGTATATAGGTATATATATAGTATATATATATATATATATATATATATATATATATATATATATAGAGTATATATATAAAGAGTATATATATATATATATATATATATATATACTCCATCAGCTGGCAACTTTACAAAAACCAGTCACCTATAGATGCTTGTATGACAAACCAAACCGAGAAAAGTACAGCTCAAGTATATACCAGGAGGCCGGGTTCAAACTACCGTCGCGACGATGCATGAGAAAAATCGATGAATCGCGGCGAAACTGCGCTCCTGAGGAATTAGATTGCTTTGATGGGAGGATGACAGTCTTTTGAAAGAATTCGGATGAGATATTCATCCGAGACCAGCTGGAATCTTTGTTTTCAACCATATTTACAAAAATTTGAGCAAATATGCAGATCGCCGGCATCACATTGGCGCCGCTTGCCACTTGGCAACGTTGCCATAAAGCCGCAACGATATGCATATTTGCTGCAAATTTCTACACTGTGATGAAAAAATGAAGTGTCAACTACTCTCGGATGAATATCTCATCGTAGTTCATTCCAAGAAGTGTCTTTTTGTTTATGAGAACAATCGATTTCCTCCAGAGAGCAACATCGCCGCGATTGATCGATACCGCTTTTTTACGCATAGCCGCGATGAAAGTATAATGGCGGCCAAAAAGAGAGGGAGTTTACCAGCCGAGAACCGTCAGATGCGAGCATTTACTTTGTAAAATTCGAAAGCGGCTTTCAGTTGACTAATTCTCCCCCCCCCCTCAAACGGCAAATACAATAACCCATTAAACCAAGTTTAGGAAAAGGTCAAGTGTCAACTGTCTATGCATTTACGCTTTATCCCACGACCTCTACAAGTCACAATAGATCTATTCGGAAACTCAAACTTGGGCTTAAACAGCTGGGAGTCTCTGCTGCTGTGGATTTTAGGTGACCTGCAGTGCTGTTTTTGATATTTCTTAATGGAACGTTTTTATAAAGATTTTCTTGAATTCCAATGCGTCCACATAATCAATCCGAGACGAATCAAGTTGACACCGCGGTGCGCAGCTTCCGGCTACCCTAACCCGTAATGTGTACGTAAGGCGGTTCATGAATAGAGAGACAGTGAATAGGTAAAAGGAGAAGGGCCCTCTCGACTCGGACACTTCCCCCTTCGTATGTTCGCCCCCCGTCAACCGCCAAAGATGACGAACAAGGTATTGAAGAAGACGAAGAAGAAGGAGACAGATGCTTCTGAAGGTCATCTGCATAGTAAAAAATGGAAAGAACAAAATTAAGGAGAGCAAATGGAAAAACAAGGTTGCACGGCTTTTGTATAAAAACATGATTGTTTGAATTGACTAACGAACATAGTGGATGCGTTTAATCTTATGAAGAAAAAAGGAAAATAATAATATTCGGAGCTTTCGCTACGTCATCACAAAATTCTTTTTGCGAAATATAAATATATGAGCAAACCTTTGAGCATATAAAACCGGGTAGGGCAACTACAATTTTTTCATTTTAGTGTTCTGGTTTAGAGGTTAACCTAATACAAAGAATTTTTAGCAACTCGAAGCCATATGTCGGGAGCGAATCTAAAGCAAAATAGAAAAAAAAACGAAACTTTCACAAATTTGACCGGATGGTGTATATGAATAGTGCATAGCGATTTGAAAATCAGATCCCGGACTTTTTTTTCGCTTAAATTTGAACCCCAGCAAATATCGCATTGTTGGATTCCTTTTCAGATCGAAAAAAAGTTGATTTTGGAGGAAGTTATTGTAAAAGACGCCGAAGACGGGAAAACACGGTCCCGTGCGCCTTCCGACCAAATCCTACGAGCGAGAGACAGTGCATGTTGGAACTTACATACAGTGCGCCACATAAGTATACGAACACCTCGGAAATGAGCTTAACAGCTACTGGATCGAGTTTTTAGATGTCGGAACACGTTTCTACGTTTTCCGGAAGACCAAGAACCATGAAATACATTGTGTGGCCGCAGCGTCTCTGCTTGACCCTTGTTTATAGAAAGAGTTTGGTTTTTGTACGCCACATAAGTATACGAACACTTAGGAAATATCAAAATTCATCAATCATTAGGACACAAACATGAACAAACAGTGTCAGTACGAAGCGGCAGCATGAGTTCAAACAGTCTGTCTGGGAGGCTGTCGCTGAGCCGCTTGAGAACATTCTTGTCAATGTCGCTCCATGCGTCCAGGATGGCTTTCGTGAGAGCACTGACGTTGTCGTATTGCTTTCCGTCCTTGTAAATCTTATGTACAATAATCCTCCAAAGGTTCTCAATGGGATTCAGGTCGGGGCTGACGGCCGAGCCGACCAAGGCAAGAGGCCGACATTATTACTCCGGAACCATTCCAAAGAAGATCGGCTCAGACGGATCGTGGCGTTGTCCTGCGCATAACGGAATCTTTTCGTCGAGCACGTAGGAAAGGCAGCATATGGGAGGTCAAGATTCCTTGGTCATCTGCTGAGTTCATCCGGCTCGAAACGATTTCAATACCGACCTCACCACTGCTGACGAAAGCTGCCCACACCATGAGTTTCCGGCGGCTGAAGTAGGCCGGCTCCTTTCTCAAATCTCTCCAGTAACTCCTCATCCTGTCAGGTCCGTCCAAATTGCATTTCTTCTGGCGAAGAAGATTATCTGCAACATGTATTCGTAAGCAGCGCTCAAAAGGTTGAGCCTTGCAAAGAACTTACCGTATCCCAATTCGTACTCATATTTGATGGTGCGAATTCGAGCCACGAGCAGCCCTGTGGTGATCATATAGGCGAAAGGTTTTCTACACCATGGATCTCACAATGTTGCCGTTCCGGTGAATTGAACGGTGGATGGTTTTTATGAAGACAGTCAGCGACATTTCGGATCGAATCGCGGAGGCCGACATCATGGAGTTGGAGACTTTTTGGGCAAGATGCCGCTCGTCATGTTCGCTGAGCTTCCAGGGACGTCCTGGACGACTGCGGGTGCCAGATGTATCGGGATCGCGTAGGAAGCCAGAGATACATGCCAAGCGGCCAATCTGCCTGGAGATCTGTCGGATTCCGAGTTAGACATCACGAAGAGCTCGGATCAGGGTCGTTCCTCGAGGGAGAGGTGGGAACCGCGTGGCGTGTTAATAATAATTATCAGCTAACATTTTCTATATGTTTGGCAAGTGAAAAGGGGATTTTCAAGACTACCGTCACGAATTATTTCTTTCTTTCCTAAGTGTTCGTATACTTATGTGGCGTGCAAAAAGTGAACTTTTCTCTATTACTGAAAGCGAATTCGACAACTCTTGCCCAAAAAAAAATTCTCCATTGTTTTCGGCATAGCAGAATACCTAGAGACTCATTTCAATATCTGAAACCTCGGTTCAATATCTCTTAAGCCCACTTGTAAAGTGTTCGTATACTTATGTGGCGCACTGTAGTTTCGTCGGACTAAGCAATTTTAGCGATTCGACTAGTAAGAAATAACGTAGAAAAACTGTTTTGAATTCCATCATGACTGATTTTGGTGCAATATTTCAAGGCAGGATTCAAAGAGAGTAAATCTAAAATTTTCAATCATTCCATTAGCTGTAGCAAGAAAGAGAGGTGCATATGATCTAGTTCCGCAATCGCGTTCAGTCCGCAAAGTCTCATTATCACAATCGCAGAAGTGAAGTGGTTGTTTTGAGAATGACTTCTTCATTTTCATAGTTGAATTTTCCAAAAACAACCGCTTCGCTTCTACGATTGTGATAATGAGGACTGAACGCGATTGCGGAACTGAACTATACATATGTTATAATGGGAAGTACATAATTCTGCACTTGTGAAAAGCGCCTCAGTGAAAATCAATAATATGTTGGTAAAGGAAATTCAATATCGAAGAAGAAATGCAGTAGTCGATACAAGAAATCGATGCTGAGGAAGACTGAAATCCACCTGGATGTTGAAGACACATAAAGTTTTACGGCGATTTCAAAACGATATAGACAAACACCTAGGAAATTAGAGATGAAAACTCAACACTTGGGAGCTTTTAGTCACTTGGGGCCCACTCTCAACACATGGTTAGGAGTTGGTGACCTCTTTCTAGGATGGAATGAATCACAGACCTAAAGTAGTCCTCTCGGCAGTAGGTAAGGCTATTGCGGACAAATGCCGTGCAGGACTCGTCCAGCGGTCTGCAGCATTCGGCACACTGAAATACAACACAAATTTCTGTGAATATAAGAATGGAAAAAAATCGAAATTTTCGTAGGTGCAACTCTGTTCAGCCCTCACGCCTCAATTGAAACGTATTCACCAATGAAAACGCACATCATTCATTCATCAACTGGTCAGTTTAGAGCCGCACAGGTGGCACGAATACCTAATGACGTCACGCATACCGCCGGCGAGGACAGAATTTACCGCGCTCCGTTTAGGGTGATGCCAGGACATGTGCATGTGAAGCCCTCTTGTCCGCCTAAGGGTACAGAGACGGGAATCCGACCAGTGAAATTCGATCCTTTCCGCAGTGGTCGACCTGTGTCTGCTGGAGCTGAAGCCCGCTCCAGTCGCCAGTTTCCAGATGAATGACTGCTACTTACCTTGAGGCATGAAGCGTGAAATTCTAGGTTGGGATGGACCCGCAGGATAAAACGATCGGCGATTTCTGAATAGAAAAAAAAGATTAGAAACTGTGCTGCGATTAGCGTATGGAAGACAACGCTCACCACAGAAGTTGGTTCGGATCCTTTCTTAAGATAACACAATTTTTTGCTGGTAATTGTGACAAAGAACACAAAAAAAACATTCCGTTTGAACTTAAAGGCAGTGTTCACGATGATTTTCGTTCTCGAGTTTTCCTTTCAAAACAATGCATTGGCAACCAAGTGTTACCAAAATTACGAAGAAACGGCGAGAAACGCACTAAATCGTCTTATTTCAATTACATTATTCTATAACATGGATTAGTTGTCCGATTGGATGAACATGTTCAGGGTGGTTGTCACCGGTACAAAATGGGGCTCAAACCGAAAATGGAAGAGTATTTCAGGCAAAACATTATTAGCTAGGGTCTGAAGGAAGGAAAAGAGCAACAGAGGGTAGCGAATCACAAAAGACGTGTCCACAAAAGATTTCATTGTCACAACAAGCAGTTCCACTGAGAGTAAAGAAGCGGGGTGAGAGTAAAGGATTTCGTGCCTTTTTGGTGCGTTTTTTTCGGTTTCTTTGTCATTTCAATTCTACCAGGGTGCCAAACAATCGATTAAGAGATTAATCCCAAATCGAAGATTATCGTGAACACTGCCTTCGAAGGCATCGTACGCGCAAAAAACGGTGACTTATTTTTCTATGAAGTATTTCCATGAAGTATGCTTCGTCTTAAAATTATAATTTTTTGAAACTGTATTCACAAATAGATAACGTAAACAGCGGTAGCAAAAAGAAGGAATCGAATGTTGCTCTCATGACTTTGGATGAGATAAATTTAAGTTCACTAATGACTTTTTTTAGTTATGCGATCATTTCTCACGGCCAAAACCCGGAGTTGCAAACCAACAAATCCCAGTCTTCAGCAGACTGATTTGGAAGATCGGCTAGCCTTAGCTCCACCCTAACCTGAGCAAGGGTGAGATCCATCAACACAATGTTATGGCTTTAGGATTAATACTCGACGAAACTTTTCCATACCCACGACAATGGATGCGATCCTTGGGCTTGTCACAATACCCTTCTCCGGTGGATTTTCTCACAGAATTTCGATTTTTCCCTCAACGAGTGCCTAATCGAAATAATTGAATTCCGCAACCAAAAACTCAGGTCTTCTCTATAATGAACATTGCCTTCCAGATGTTGCGGAATCGAATCAAAACTCACCCAGCTGGCAGGCAGCACAAATTGACATTGAGCGATTCTCTGAAAATGAATCGATAATCTGAGGTTGAAGCAAAGATTCGAGCTAATTCCCATCTAAGGAGCGCCAAACATGCTCGTAAAGTTTAGGTTAACTGCTGTGGTTACGCTGGCGGACGTGATTTCTCCTGGGATAGCAATGGTGGAAGGGGACGAATCGCAGCCTGACCCCCTTTCCTCCCACTCGAAAGAACTTTCCATCCCCTCTGGAAATGCCCTCAACACTTCGAGTGTGCTGCAAGTGCTGGAATAAAGAATGCTAATCGAAGGGCTAGGGAAGTAAATGCAGGTCTGAAGCAGGTGGTCGTGGAGTCTTAAATAGTTATAGCGCGGGGGCATAAGCAGGGGTTTGGAAGAGCGCTAATGATAGCCAGTCTAGAATGATGATTAGCGGCCAAGTTAACGACCTCTTCAATGACCTAGTGAAAGCGGCTCATTCAAGAACCACCCGCTAAAAGCCTGCTCGGAGACAAAAAATCCTGCGGAACTGCGGAGAGAAATAATCTCCTTCACATTTCGGTAGCCCTTGGAGCTGAGCTTATCCCACCGGAAGGAGTAGGACCAAGACCGCATCCCGCTATTCATGGAGAAAAAGGGCCGACGCCATATTCGAGCGGAGGGAGATTCTCAAAAAACTCGAATGTGCAAAAATCTCTGGAAAATAATTCGTAGAAATTTTCACAGAGGAATAAACCTGGGAAAACTCGTTATAAAGTATAAATAGTCTCTTTTCAGTTCTTGCCAGTTGATTTTGCGCTGGGGGAATTTGATGATCTTTCGAAGAGTTCAAAAATTGTATAATGAATCTCGATTAATCGAGAACCTGCGGCCCTTCTAAGGTGGAATTATGGCCCAACTTTAAGAACAGTATCCTTCTACCGCGTTACTTTAATTTTTGTCGCAGAGCCTCGATAAGTCAGTGAAATAACCTTGAATTAGATAACATTATCGGTTTTCATGTATCAGGTAAGACAAAGGGTTGTTCTATGAGTTCAGTATAGACAGCAATTTCAGCGCTCTCGGAGAGTGATTCAACTGCTTGATCAATGAAAAAAATACGCAAACATGTCATTATTTACAATGTTCACAGAACTTTCCTGCGATTTCCTATAAAACTACTTCTTAATCTTACTTTAGAAACGTGGCAGTGCCAATAAGCAGGTTTTCCCTCAGCAGGGTCAGATTTGAAGAGCAAGAAGTATATTAAACTCGCCCACGACGAATTTCAACTTTTCCCCATGAGAAGGCTTGTATAGTCTCATAGTTGATTTTTCTCGAAAATTACGAAGGAGAAAAATAATACACTCCATCAAGATTTTAATAGATATAGATAGATGTGCAATAAAGGGTTTCTTGCAAAATATCCGGGCAGGTGATTGTGGTTCAGACCTAAATAAGTGATTTGCATTTCCACCTAAAATGTGGGATTGCAAAGGCAACTTCAACTTCTCAAGAGTGGCTGTGGGATTTGAATGAATTAACCGGAGGTAGGGTCACTCTGCAAGTTGCGAGGAAGGCGACGTCGCAAAAAACGTCCAACAACGGATTACAAGGAAATTTCGGAACAATTATTTTGAATGTTGGCGAGTCAATACTACTAGTATGGTCGAGGAGTTTTTGCATTTCAAATATGCTACTCATCGATTCAACTGAGAATGTACTGGAGAAGGAAAGTGCGGGGAAGGAATGGCTGAGAAAATCTCTTCGTCTTTGGAAAGTTGGGAAGGATGGGGAAGCTTCTCGACAAATCCCCTCTCCATCCCCTGTTAATCTGCAGCTCGTTCGAAAGGTAATACGAAGAGATTTATGCTGCGTGAGTAGCTTATCCGCTTGGTATGGTATTAAAATAATCAATGCGGTCGCAGTGTAAACAGCTACAGAGACTGAGCTCCGACAAGAAGAAGATGTGAAGAACTTACGAGAATCCGAGACAAAAATAGTTATAAAAACGGATGGAAAATCTTGGAAGCCAATGAAAACGTACTATCCGGGCTGGTCGCTCTTTTGGACCAATAGTCAAGACCGCATTCCTCTTCCGATGGTCCAGTGAGCTCGAATCGCTCAAAGCCACCCCGCATGCAGACGGTCGCCAGCTTGAAGGCGAGTAGGTTGCAGTTCAAATATAAATCAGCGACAAGTAGGGATTCTGGTCAGGAGAAGCTTAGGAGAGTATTGGTGTTGATGAAGATGTCGATAGCGGTTTCTTGTTCGAAGAGATGGATGAGTTAGCGCCCGACGGACGACGATGGGTTGCGCGGGGGCGGGGCCGATGGTGGCCACCCGTGGTATACGGTAGCTGCAGGCGGAGTCAACCACGCAGACGGCTGGAAAACGATCGAATCCCTCCCTGCCACAGACACAGAACCACATACATAGAGGAGAGGGGGGATTGTAATATTGTGGTGTTCGAAGATCGGAATGCACCCCTTTGCTCCATTCCCTCCTCCTCCTCCTCTGTTCGTCTGTCACCTATTCCCCGGCTTTACAGGGCATTTTTGCAGATTGAACTATTCAAATTCCAACATTCAGTCGGAATTTTGTGTGTTCACGGAACACTAACACTGGTTTTAAAGTTGAGGGTCTTCACGAATTCAAGCAGACTACCTTGTATAAATCTACCATAATTTTCAACGCCGGCGAGAGTCTTCCCCAAAAATGTTAGGGAACGCTCAAGGGTGTGTTAGATAAGATATGCAACATAGTTTAATTTCTTCTATAGCTACACGCAAAAAAAACCACGAGATGAATTCTGGACCGGTCATAAATACTATAATCAAATTGCCTTTTTGTTAACTTCACCAAAATGGAATCGCTTCACTGGTAGCGGAAATCGAGTTATTGGTCCCTCGAAAAAGAGTTGTTTTGAATGTACGATTTTTAATCGGAAATGGTCAATTTTTTGACTCTCTCGTTGAGAGGATATTGCTCGTAGGTTTTGCTCGTAATGCATGTGACGATGCTTCCACTCAGTTTTAACGCTTTCTTGAATAATTACATCCAATTAAACTTTAGTCGTACATGGAAAATTGTTTCAGATCCTGGAGAGATGGGGTATCCTTCGTTTAAGAGAGTGCTTAGATTTAATTTTAGGAACAAAAAGTTCGGGGTTAATTTTTTAGTGTGAAATACAGTATACATACAAATACAGAATGCAGCTGCACACCTGACCAAGCATTACATAGTTGAAGAGCCTTCCTCACCTGTATTATAAATAACTTTTCAGTTGTGAGAAGAGTTGATTTAGAAGGAGTCCAGCGAAAATGAGGCTAAAAACGCGAAAACGCATCCGTGCGTATTTTCTGACAAAATCCTACGAGCGGTAGTTTTCATAACCTTGTGTCAGTCAGAATAGACTCCCACTCTAAGAAAGCTTATGATAAAAAAATTAGCGTAATTTCTTGAGATTGCCGGTGAAAGGAGTGATCAAAATGGGGCAATGTTGGGGGCGCTGCACCGTATAGTGTTAAGAAGGAGCCGAATGCGTAAATTTCTCAGTTCACGCTACACAGCATTGTGAAGTCCCCTCAGAAGTTCGTTCCCTGTACTTTACATTGAAATCTTGCAGTTTTTTCTGCTTGCTCCTCTTACTGTGAGCTGCCGAAGCAAATGGTGGCAGGCTTTGTTGAAGTGTTTGGTCCATTAACTGAGGTTAAATCAATTAACGCACAGTGGGGTATCAAGGCGCATTATACTTGCCAAACTCAGTAATAAGTCTACCAATGTACCCGACTAGAGCCAGATACTTACCCTGAAATCGAATCGAAATCATGGCCGAGGAAGGATTCTCTGGATTTTCAATGCGCCTTCTGTGGCTGTCCCGACCTAGCTGGAAGCCTGTGGTTTCCAATAAATGAGTTCTATGTAAAGCCTAGCTTGATCATATGAGTCCGGGAGGAGTATGTGGTCGTTCGTGGCAAAATACAACTGATAGGGAGATTTTGACATGATATACCCGACAAGCCCTACTTCCATCGACCCGAAATGAGGGAGATAGGCTATACACAAATCAAAGTGTTTGTTCGAAACAAGGCAACTGCTTCCATCCTCGTTTTCACCGCAGGCTTTCTGTGTATTTACTGATGTTTTGACGAGACGAGGAGCTCGGCTGGTTCCGTGGGCACCCATCGTCGACACAATCTTTCGATTTCTAATTGCCATTCGTGTCCAGTAGCGCAGAAACATTGCCCAATCCACCTGCTGAGACGTGTGTGTGTGTTTGTTTGAGTGTCCGCCAATGAGAACTACACATCGTTGCCTTTCCTTAAAGGCACAGTCCAAGCTCAGGGAAGAAATCTGAGATTTCCATATAAGTGTAAAGTAGACCCACCGTATATAACACCTGCCGAGTGCGAGCTCTCAGTTCCTCCGAATAAGCGAGATATGGGAGGAAGCGACCCTGGGGTGCCACCTCGGGAAGCCACTTTGGCCCGCCCCTTTTACGATCTTTCGAGCTCACCAGTGGCGAGATGAACGATGCTTGCCGATCAAAAGCCCCGTTCTTCCCTTCATTCTCAGCCTCTCTCTTCATTCAGGCCATCTCGCACACAGCGGTTGCAAATGACGAAACTCACAAGCCTCGGACAACTCGTCCACCATGCTTCCGTAGCTCAATTTTTGAGGGGCCATAACTGCGTTCCCAGGGGTCTCGAACGATTCCAGAGACATCATTGGAATCAGCGTGGGACCATTTTCAAGATAGACAGAAAAACAGAAAACCGATTCTAAGGTTGGACTGTGCCTTCAATGAAACAATCGCCCACTTGCTGCCCTGGCACTTAATTCGACAAGACTACGTATCTGCTGTTGAGTAAGCCTGACCCGACTTTAGCCTGGTCAGAGGAGAAAAACGTGACCCATTTTTGTCACAGAGGAACAGTTTTGTGCCCATCGTGTTCTTGAACCCAAGCGGTAATCCGTACATGGAGATTTGCGGTTGATCCCGACGTTGTGCATGGAATCCGACCAGCTGACAGCCTAAGCCGGCATGTATGGCGGATATCGCTGGGAATCTGCTCTATCTGGCCACACACGGATTCAATTTCAGTAGCGCGAGCAGGAGTCATCCGCACAAAAGACACGGCGGGCACACGGAAACTGCTCGGCCCGACTCGTTCAGGAGAGCCCGATGCTGGTCCGAGACAGATGTACACCTCCTGGATTCTTCGCGGTTAAAATACGCTGCTCGAGGGGTCTCAAGGTTTGCGCAACTTTCCTTACAGTATGGTGGAAGTCTTCTGATTAGTTTGTATTTCAATGCTCAATTAGTGAAATGCAGCCGAAGATCTCAAGTAAAAACACATAAAAATGGAACTTTACTAAGGAAGTGCGAGGGACTGTTTGGTGGTGTGGTGGTTCTACGCAAGTCACAGGGTATATCTCGTAAGTGACCTGATCTGCAAATCATCTAATGTTGCATGCAATCTCGAGGTTCACATGCGGGACAAAACGATGCAAAACACAAGTTATCAAGGGGATAAGCACAGTTCGTTGAGCGAAGCCTTCAAGCAGAATGTCACAGGGAACTTGCCTAAAAGTGAGTATTGCGCTTCAATGAAGCCTCGTACACACACAGAACCATGTTTCATGTTTTTGGGTATTTCTCTATGGTCAAGGGAAGTGGCGATGGAGCCCTCCGAAAACCTCGACTTTTAAAGACGTATGATTCGATCTTTTGTCCGCAGTGAGCAATAAACGCGAACAGGCATAATCAAATATTCAAGAGGTTTTTCCGAACAGTATTCTCCAGTATTTGAGAAATTTTTGGAGAATTTTGCCTTTTGCCCTCTACTTTAAGAACTTGTCTTCTCAAAAACATTGACAACTAGAACACGGCTTTTTATCGTGAACACTGCCTTTAAGGCTTGCACCAGGCCTAAGAAGGGTTCGACAAAAAAGCCGTCGCTCACCGCTAGTGATAAGCGAAATCAAAAGCCTTAAAGGCATCGTCCGCGCTGGGAACCATTTTCCATTTTCCAAGCTCAATTTCGTGAATGAGCCCAGTACACCACATTGGTAAACTTTGACGCGTCAAAAACGTTGGGTTATGAGGTTGGAAGGGCTCAAAGATGAGTATCCGCTACCAGTTCTCACCAGTCATCTAGCACTTTTTCATATAATGTTGATGCGACCGTCAAGCAACATGAAAAACAGTTATGGGACAAACTCCACATGCAGAAAAACTTAGAGATTGACCGTGACGAGGCCTCTAAACGCGGAAAAACTTCAAAATCGATTTTGGCGTGGAATTCAAATTCATATTTACAATCTGTTCCGACTGAATTTCCTTTACAAAGGAAAGTTTTGCATGGGTCTTTTCAATATTTTCATTCACTAGAGAGGCCAATCTACACAAAAACATCAAAGAATAACATAAGGGTTTCTTCGCGTACGATGCCTTTAAGGATAGCCTTAGACGTTCAACGGTTTGGCGATCTGTCTAACACCCTAAGAGCAGTGTCCGAGTGCGAACAACTTTGAGCTACGAAAATACGAACGGATCAATTCGAATGCTGAATAGGTGTGATCCGAGGATGGTTTGCAAAACGTGCACGTGTTTTTTGTTGGGTTATAGGGGCGAGATTGTCAGTTTGGTTAAGACGATTCTCTCCTGTGGTGATCCTGAAAGGTCCCAAATACACACGGCTGTGTGTATTGCTGACCCCGTCATCTGGCTTATTGTAGCTACTTATTCTACGTGACGCGTGCACTGATTGAAACTGACGTCAATTAGGTGCGCGGCTGCCGGATGCGCTTATTAAAGGCACACAAATGGGATGAAACCCTGAGGAAATGATAATGCTAGCATGCATTTCCTTCAGAAGTCACCTCAGTAAGAAGTCGGAATTGCCCACCATCTTCATTTGGATGGATCAGGCAAGAAGATAGGAAGCACTTGACTTATCCATCCTGTTGGACATGCAGCTTTGCTCGAAATCCTCTCTTTGGGGTTCAGCATAAGGTCAGACTGACGGGACAGATGATCGCCACATGATCATCTTAGCATTTGATACACGCTGATCTTTCCAGCGTCAGTCTCGAAACAGAAGTTTGCAAGATCAAGTGAAAGAGGATGCATAAGTTTTGAAAGGCTCGGCAAAAGTTTGTTCTGCTGAATCTTCGGTGGTGCTCTTGGCACTTAGCTCTTGAAAATTTTCAGTACTACCTTTGACATTATTTTCTATTGAGTGATGACTTGCCGTGTTCAACTAGTTTAGTAGAAGCTCCAAGAGCGTATTTTGAGTTTTTGTGTGAGGAAGGGGTGTTCTAATAGGGAGACGGGTCATGCAAGTAACGATTAGCCCAGTCGACGGACTCCTTTTTTTTACGAAAAAATACCTTTTCTGAATTCACATATTTCGCATGAGACAAACTGCATTTTTATTAGATTACCGTTCGTTGGTTTAACTGTAAGACAGACAACCCAGTTCGCCATAAGGTCTCCGGAAGTTAATCCTTCTGCCCTTTACTGACTAGGGACTGCTTTCGGGAAAAGGAAAACCATGTTGTTGTTGCAGTGGGCCGTTGTGTCGTTCTTGTGGTGTATGACCAGTGCTTGAAATCCCATAAATGGCTGCGGGATTCCAAAAAATCATTGCTTCACCAAAATATAAGGGTAATACCCATCAGGGAGTTTTCTGATGTTCAGAGATAATTTTTCGGATTAGGCTCACAACTGGGGTTTTTTTAGGGCGCCGAACGCGAATCTGGTGTCTATTTGTCGCCAGACTTATGGTCACTGTAAGTTAATGTGGGCATATTGCCTTCTAGCCGGCGTTACTTACATACCTTCAAGTCTCGAAAATTGAAAAAGGGACCGCGAATTGGTGTTCATCGTCCCAAAATAACACCCACAGAGAAATTTTGAGTCAAACCTGAGACTTTGACCGAGCTACCGTATACCCACTTTTACATACCGTAATCCAAGGAAAGTCGTTAAACCGACCACAGATTTGTGTTAGGCAGACAAAATCACCATTATGTAGAAGCTCTAAGACGATTTAATTATATCATTCTCGAAATCGTCAAAAGTCGCGTTTGGAGAGCGGAAGGACGGAATTTTTCAAATATTGACAACTGGGCCTCAAACTCGTAATCAGCACCCAAAACAACCCCAAGAAAAAGCTCAATCCCAGACAATATTATTTAAACGCCCTAAAAATTGTCTTTCGGGTATCCCTTTCCTCTTCGCAGAGCTATGTATGAGAATTCCCAAGTTTAGAAATCCTCTGTAAATCCTTGAGGCATTTAGGGAATTTGGAACAATGCCGTGTTCCATACCTACAACTACATATCAAAAAATGGTTTTATAGTAGCCCCGGAAAATGTAGGGCCCTAGTGGGGGGACTATGAACAGGCTCTGGTGTTTCCATGAGCCATCAATTCGTATTCCGCCTCCCCTGAAAGTCTCGACACTGCTCAAGCGCTTTCTGGCTCTCTTTTTGGAGTGCTTGTAGCTCTTCCGAAGCGCTGCCAATTTGGTCTATCCAGGACATTCCTCGAAGCCCAGTCAACAATTCTGTGAGTTTATCAGGCGGTTTTCAATCGCTCCAGGACAAATCAGGAGACAGTTCCGCTCGAGTTAGAGCCAGGTGACAAAAAAACTGATACTTTTTCGTATTAAACACGACGCCATTCCGAGACTGGGATTTTGCGGATATAACTTGTAAATCTAATGATGTTTGTGTGCATTCGATACCTAATTTTGTTCACTGGTTTCTACCTTGTGGACGAGTTCTAATGTATACATGTGTTTTCTGTACAAGAACTGATGACAAATCAGTGTTGATGGACCAGAAAAAAGTGCGAACACATACGCATCTTGTTTGTTCTACGTTGTGACGTCTAAGAAATGCAAATGGCTTTGCAGCTACTAATGGCTTTTTAATGGTAACAATTGTATTAAGTGTCGTGATGCGCATATCTGAATTACATTTCATTATTTTCTTCATATTGTGTTTGCTACTGTAGAGGAACGAGGGGGGGGGTGAACCTTCACCAAGGTTCCTGAATTGATTTTTTGGAGTAAGGGGAAGAATCAAGACTACATTTGGCACTAGAAGTTCGCCGCAACGTGCGTGCTGAAAGCGAAATGAATATATTGTTCAATAGTCGTCTTCAATCTGATGAAGAGTTTCGCTATTTATTATGGAGACAGCGACTAAAACGAAATTCGCTCCACACAGAAGCGCTAAATTTGAGCTTACAACATTATCGATGGAAACTAGACTATTCTGCTTTTTCTGTGATCGATGGGGAGCGGGGTGGGGCGGATGACAAGTTATGCACATTTAAGAAGCCGATGCATCCACCTGTGCAGTAGCGGACAACCACTTTTGAACAAGCACATTCCAATTAGATGTACTTCCGAAGATAATTTCAAGTCTAAGTTTGTTGAGAGATCTCCTTGCAGAGTTACGGAGAGTTTTTCTCTTTGCTGCTAAAAGGTAAGGAAAAACCCATCAGACAATTTTTAGGGCGTCCAGAGAATTTGGTTTGGATTTAATCCGAAGCATATTCCTACCGGTTATTCGGTGCCCTTAATACGAATCTGGGGGTGCGTTTCTCGATATTCCGAAGCATACTGTAGGTTAGGGTAGATATTCAACCATTTAGCTGGCGTAACCTAACTTGGTTTTTTCAAAACTCGATAAAAGAAAAACAAAAATACAGATTTGGCTTTAACTCGCCCATGCGCGACCCTGCGATTCCGAAATCAGCGTTCAGGGTGAACGTGGAGATGCGGTTTTTCTTCCATTCGAAAGAGCGTAAAAAGGGGTACACGCCCGAAATTATTTTGAATTGGTTTCTGGACACTGAAGAAAAACGGTGAAAAGCACGTGATTTTGTCGAAAAACTGTAATCTTCTTTTTTCGGACGGCGTCCACGATCTCCGAGGAGCATTTTCCGTTGAGCTCATTTTTTGGCAGTGTGCTAGAAATGGATGCAGCTAGCTCCTATGCAAAGTTGGAGGTGAAAGCTCAGTTTTGGCGGAACCTCAAAATTGAGGTTTAAGAGGGGTGAAAACATGTAAACATGTTATTGTAAACCACCCAAAGTTCACTCATCCTCAAAAATGAACTAATGAAAACCAACACCGTTACTCTAAGGCCCCGGTCATAGTTGGATGAGCCGACGCCTCCAGCCCGGTCGATACACACAGAATGCATTGAAAATGGGATGCAAAAATCACTCGGTGTATCCCCCCCGCACCCCCCCCCGCACCCCCCAACACCCCCCAACACCCACCCGGTCGATACGTATGATTGGAATGATGGAGTGAGGTTGAGAAAATCACCGGTGTATCTACACCCCCCGCACCCCCCAACACCCACTCGGTCGATACGTATGTTTAAATGATCGAGTGAGGTTGAGAAAATCGCTCGGTGTATCCAACTAGATATGACGGTGATTACGTGGCCAACAGGATTGCACCTGTTCAGAGAAATGGTGAAGTAACGGAGGTAGCAGTAAGGTTAGCTTTCTAGTGATACGCAATGTTTTATCATCGACCCGCCCACCCGGTGATTTTCTCATCCGCCGTCATCCACGTATTGCATGGATATCGACCGCGTCGGATACATCGAGTGATTTTCTCAACCTCACTCCATCATTTTAAACATACGTATCGACCGGGTGGGTGTTGGGGGGTGCGGAGGGAGGGTGTTGGAGGGAAACACCGAGTGATTTTCTCAACCTCACTCCATCATTTTAAAAATAGGTATCGACCGGGTGGGTGTTGTGGGGTGTTGGGGGTGTTGGGTGGTGCGGGGATACACCGAGTGATTTTTGATCCCATTTCCAATGCATTCTGTGTGTATCGACCGGGCTGAGACGTCGGCTCATCCAACTACGACCGGGGCCATACACCGAATGATTTTCTCAGCTTCACCTCACCATGTTGTTCATACGTATCGACAGGGTGGGTGTTGGGGGTGTTGGGGGTGCGGGGGATACACCGAGTGATTTTTGCATGCCATTTCCAATGCATTCTGTGTGTATCGACCGGGCTGGAGACGTCGGCTCATCCAACTATGACCGGGGCCTGAATGATCTAATGAAAATGTATCAAAACCGTCCCGGAGAGGGAACAATCTTGGGCTCCCAAGATTGTTCCTTTTCCGAGACGGTTTAGGTTTCGAGCTATAAGCTATAAGAATACGACGAGACATTGGACGTACTTTCCGGAATTTTTTATGGTGTGAGTAGGATTTCAAGAGTGCGAAGGATGTCGTAGAAGGTGTATGGGAACACAGTGAGAGGGGCAGAACGCCTCGTAATGTGCTTGAGACCCCAGTGTGAGTACGCCAGACGCAGTGGAAAGTCTGCGGGACCTTAGTCGGCGTACGCAGAACGCTGTATAAGGTTTGTGGGATCAAGTGGCAAATCGCCGGACGCCGTGGGAAGTCTGCGGGACCTTAGTGGGAGTGCGCGGGACGCAGCAGAAAGTTTGTGGGACCCTAATGGGAGTGCACCAGACGCCGTAGAAAGTGTTCGGGACCCAAGTGGGAGTGCGCCGGACGCCCTAGAAATTGTGCGGAACCCAGGTGGGATTGCGCCAGACGCCGTGGAAAGTGTGCGGGACCATAGTGGGAGTAGGCAAGACGTCGTGCGTGATACCCCAGAGGGAGTGCGCAGGACACCGTAGAAATTGTATAACCCTCTCATATTTTAGCGAAAAACGGAAAAAATGCTAAAAAAAATGCTTGCATCAAAGCAAAATCAAGCACTCGAAGAAAACCGTAGAACATTTGTTGAAGCTGTAATACGGCAATCAGCATAAGTCAAGCTAGGTGAACGTAACCCTCAAATCCGACGCGCGCTTGATATTAATGGTGGGAGCACGAGGTCCCGGCACGATTATCTTCAAGCTGCGCCCTGCAGTAGCGACAGTCCAAAACTGTGGAGCGGAGTTTTGATTCTATAAGGACAGCCGCTGCAAAGTGAAATGGCGCACTGTCTTTTAGAAATGCTTGCTTTCAGAACTCGGGCAAAACCTATTTTCACAGTGCCACAAAAAGTGTTTACGGAGTTCATCCAAGGATTTATCAAAGCTAAGGCCCCAGATATACATCGGCTTTTTGCTGCCGTTGGCTTCCGCAGCATGTCTGCTATTGGTCAGTTCCGAAGCCTTACCAGTCGCAGACGTCCCGCGAAAACCAGCGGCAGCGAAACGTCGTTGCAGAACTAGGGCCTAAAAATTTGACCGAAAACATTAACCGCTCCGAGAAAATACAAAAACTTCGGCAGAATGCTTGCGTTTGAAACATCTGATTGGGGGGGGGGTTGATGAGAACGAAGGAAGTTCGCTTTGCGGCTTTTTCATTGGTCTCCCCCGAACATAATGTACGACAAAATAAAGCCGCAGCGTATACGATGACGTGAATTGGCCGGCCTTGAGGTAGTATCGCACTTCGCGATTCGTGGGGGCAAAGTTGTCTCTCAAAAACGGTATAGGATGTATTTGACGGGATTGCTGAGAAGATAGGAAGATTCTCTGTAACCCGATGTCAGAGGTCATAATTTTTGCACAAAGTTCAGCTTACTAAGATAACGGAACTACCGAAATCAGTGACCTGATTTCTCAATCAATCAATAATTATTGAATGTTTGGTTGCCACACCATGGGAAATAAATACCTGATCCCGAGGGAACAAGGGAAGATTTGCAGTGGAAAACACCCTTTGCCTCCCTCGATTTGGGGAAAGTCCCCACCAACGTGTAAGAGTATTTCTTCTGAGAACTGGACCGAAATCAGGTTCGAAAACTTGCTAGACTCCTAATGTAATGCTGATCAACGAATATAAGTTTGGTACCTTTTTGAACCACGCAAGGGCGTACACGCGAAAGCTCAGCCTGATCCGTGGAAATTAATATTTCTGCCGGCTTCTGTAAAATGTAGAACACGTATCCTCTGTTTCCGAGTGAAATTTAATTCCGATAATCGCGTGCATCTACGCGCGTACTGTGCTTATCTGGACCAAATTCCGGTCCGCATTTGCGTCTCGACACGCTTTGCGGCCGCACGCTCCCGAGTCAGAAGAGCTTCCGGCGCCGCAGCCGCCGATCTGTTAACTCTAGGTGGGTTTTGGAAACTGGAAACTAAGAAAACCTGGAAAAAATTTTATAAAAAAGCCTCATCGAGTCGGCTTTGGCGCTGGAAACCCGACTGACTCGAGCGCGTGCGGCTGCAAAGCGTGTCGAGACGCAATTGCGGACCGGAATTTGGCCCAGATAAGCACAGTACGCTGCTTCTCCTCAGACAGCCGGGAGTCCGTTTTGGCCACGATAGGCTTTTGATTCGACTACGATGCAGCTTGGTTGACGAATGAGCCACGATGCCAATGACAGAACACGTTGATCAATTGCTCCAAAATTGATCAGGCGCCTATCAGCCGCACGGCACGTATAGATGGAGCCACATCCCATAGGAAGCGCAGTCATCCTTACGGGGCCGCTCCCGTAAGGTGACTACGAGTCACTTTCTGGACGATTTTTGACCGCTGAGAGGGTCTCCTCCACGGTCCTTGGCGAGGGATGCTCCCTCGCTGTCGACCGTGGCGAGGGCGATGTCCTTGTCGCGGACTGCTGTGGCTGAGAGAGTCGGGGAGGGGGGGTTCTATTCGGCCACGATAGGCTTTCGATTCGACTACACAGCGGTGTGGGCGACGATATGGTCACGCACTTTCTGTGCGCCACGTGGCCTAAACGTCGTCGAAGTGAGAAGTGTGTGCCGCAACGCATAGCCGTTTCACTCGGCCACGACACGTTTTCGATTCGACTACGATGTAGTTTGGGCGACGAACGAGCCACGATGTCCATGATTGAACACGTTGATCGATCGGTTCAGAATCGACCCGGCGCATATAAGCCGCACAGCACGTATAAGAGGGGCACCATCCCATAGAGAGCGCAGTCGACCTTTCGGGGCCGCTCCTGGAAGGTGACTAGAAGTCCCTTTCTGGACGATTTCTGACCGCTGAGGGGTCTCCCCCAAGGTTCTCAGCGAGGAGAGCTCCCTCGCTGTCGACCGTGGCGAGGGTCATGTTCCTGTCGCGGACTGCTGTGAGGGTGACCCCCCGCTGCGGGCCGTGACTTGGACCGTATACTTGTTGGGGGAGACTCGCTCACATCGAAAGGGTGGGACACTGCCCCCAGCGCCACGTAGTCCTATCGAACAGAGACGTGCTGCATCGTGCGAAATAGGGTGCGGCAAATGTTTTGCCTCGCTGCGCCATGTAGTGCTATCGAACAGGTCACGTGCTGCCTCGCGGTAATTGGGGGAGCGTCAAGGGTTTTGTCTCATTGCGCTACGTAGTCCTGTCGAACAAGCCACGTGCTCCTCGAAGCAGCACGTGCTTCTGCGAAAGTTCCTTCAAACTCGACTAGGTACCCGATCGGAAAGCCTATGGTGGTCGAATCGAACCCCTCCGACTCTCTAAAGGGGTGATCCCCTGCTGCGGGCCGTGACTTGGAACGTATACTTGTTGGGGGAGACCCGCTCTCATGGGAGGTGTGGGACCCCGCCCCCAGCGCCACGTGCTTCTATTATAGGACGACGTGCTGCTGCGTGGGAAACGGGGTTTTGTCTCTCTGCGCCACGTAGTCTTATCGGACAGGCCACGTGCTCCTAGGAGCAGCACGTGCTGCTGCGAAAGTTTCTTTCAACTCGACTAGGTATCCGATTAGAAAGCTTCTCGTGGCCGAATCGGACCTCCCTAGTATCTGAGTCTTTCTCCCCACCCGTTCTCGCTGTCTGTACCCTCGCTCCGCACAATCGCGCGAGGGAACATAGTAAATTGGGCTCCGAACCAGAGGATATGTCCACCCATACACTTACACGCACGCATGCAACACGTACGGAAGATCACCCACAAATTCACGAGTACTATGGGGAGAAAATCTATTGGAAGTGAGGGACCCGCGAAAATCGGGGGTATACTACACTGACCACCTACAGTAACCCATCGGGAGTGAAAGTGTCATTTCGGATTTTTTAGTTCGAAAGGAAACCCTTCATGTACATACTCCTAGGTAGCTCTCCTCACCAGCGTTGTAAAAATGATTTCAGATTTGAACAAAATTCATTTTGAAGGGAGTAATTCGAAAAAAGACGGTAAAGCCGCGAAAACACGCCCCCGCACGCCTTCTACCTAAATCCTACAAGCGTTATTGTATGTCAAAATTGTGAACAGGTGGTTATTTATGTAATCTACCCTTAGAGAACTTTTTCTTTCTGGTAAGATTACTGGCAACCTTAGGATAATTAAGATCTAACAGTGAGCATAAATCTAGTCGAGTCATTAGGCGATACAGTAGCCACTTTTACTCGAACAGAGAACGAAATTCTCAGGCCGTAAAATAGCGTGTTTTGGTGTGTCGATTGCGTCCAACGCTGCTCATTCTACGACATCATGAAAAAAAATATCACAATGTTCTTTTAATTTGCCTGTACACACTGAAACTCAGCTTAATCAAGAAATGCTTAGTCATTCTAATCTCCTTATACGTACATTATCATGTAACTTGCGCTTTCTTCTGAAATAAAAACAAGGAAGTCTAGGAATGAATTGCCCGAGGTAGCAGAAATTTCTATGATGCCGTAGAATGAGTAGTGTTGGACGCAATCGACACATCAAAACACGCTATTTCACGGCATGAGAATCTCGTTTCCTGTCCGACGTTAGCGTTTGGGTGCCACTTTTTGAGTGCGGATTTTTGGTGATCCCAGCGGAAACATCCTGATGCAGAATTCAAAAATGCATTATTTGGAGGAAAACAACGAAAAGAGCGGTTGGATTGAGTCATCAGCTCTTCATCCTCATCGGCGAGTCTCATCGCCTTGCAGAGAACCTAACAAACGAAGGGGCGATTGTTTACGTGAGTCAATGCTTATCGGCTAGATCAGCGACGATACGGAGGGAATGGATCGAGTCGGGATGGAGGGAGGAAGAAGAACTGGCAAATGCAAATGAACATCTAGCCGGCCAGCCAGCCAGATCAGGGTCTTGGCTTCCTAATGGAGTTCGTGGCGTCTTCCATGGATTCCGGTGACAAACGAGCCTCACTCACTGTTGACGATGGCGAACGAGTCCACCTCCATACCCATCGCCAGCACATCGGCCCAGTCCATAGCGGTGAATTTATCCACCTGAATATTAAGTGTGTGAAATTATGCCCATAAAAATAAAAGAGCTACTAGTGAGTTATTGCAAAAAATACAAAGACCTCCACCCGTTTTGAAACAATACTTGCTAGCAATGATATTGCCCAACCTTCTACCCATATCAACGATAATGACGAAGCTACTCAGAAGAATGGAGGTACTCTGCCAATTCAAGACTTGATGCCTCAGCAAAAGAGACTTGATGCTCATGTACAAGTCGGCATGAAGTCCTAATTTGCCGAGTTAAATTCACTGTATGGGTGAATTTGCCGCTAGGATAGGTGAGAATGAGGTGAATATCCCGTGAAAATGGTGCGAACTGGCAGCGAGAGAGGGTCCAATTTACCCCGAAAATGAAGTGAAATTACCTCGAAAAATGGGTGAGTTTACCTCGAAAATTTCACGAATTTGATGGACCACAGCGCAAGAAGCCCCGCCTTGTCCGCAACATGGGCGTAATCTCCTCCGAGGTCTGCGGTGAGGAGCCACCCTCTGCGGACCGCGGCGTAACTCCCCCCCCGCCGTGAGGATACCCACTGTATCCTCCCAGCAGCCAAAATTATGCTGGCCTCCGGAGAGTGACCCGAAGTCACCTCTCTGGACCGGCATCAGAATGCCGAATGAGGACTCGAGTGAGATGAGACTGCTTTTATACCGGCTGTGCTCATAGTAAACACATCGAGACGCGATCAATTGTTTTATCATGTTTTCGCTGAGATGTTTTCACTTGTTTAGAAATTTCTGAGATGCCAGCAACGGCGGTAGGCGGTATTTTCACTCAGTATTGGCGGTATTTTCACTCTTTGCGCTGACTGATATCCGACCTCTCAGCAAATTCACCCTTTGCGCGGATAAGCTTTGATGACGGCGCTAAAGGTGAATTTGATGCCTGATGATAACAGAGTGTGATAAAGGCCGCTTTCCCCGAAGCATCAAGTCTCGAATTTGCAGAGTATGTTACTCGATGCTATCAAGCAACATACCACTAGTGTTGGAATGAGTTGCAGGCATATTGATCTCCGAGTGTTATCATCGAACTCGATAGTAGTTGATAGCAAAAGGTAATCAATATGCCGGCAACTCATTCCAACACCAGTGGTATGTTACTTGATAGCATCGAGTAACATGCCTCCATTTTTCTGAGTAGAAGCGCTTCGATCGCGGAAAAGTCGCTACAGCTAGGAAAATGGATTTAGCAAGCGGTGACCGGAGAAAGCAACTTTGGAACAAACATACTTCAGATTTTTTTTAAAAATGAATATACGGTCTTGGATTGCGATTGAGTGGGATTCGCAGGAAACTATAGAGCAAGGAAGAGTGCGCTTTGTATATGACGACCCCGATTTCAAATTCTGCTTTTGACCGCAGCGCTGCGCGTTTCATAAAGTATGAATGTATTTGTGGAGTTGAAAAGCTACTGTTCCGAGTTTCTGGAAGTTAATCCCCCCGAAGATAACCCCGATAAAAGATAAACTTTTTTTGATTGTCGCGCATCGTTTTCCTGAGATTCGGTAAAAACGGGGAGCATTTGCCAAACTTGGCAAAAAAACGTCCGATGCTTGTAACTTTTTTAAACAAAGACGTTTCCGGATTCTGAAAACGCCATCATATCCAGAGCTCAAATTCTTACATAATAATGTACATTGTGGACAGAAGTTCCCTAAAATCGCTTTGTTTTCGAGTGACATTGTTTTTGCGGTCGTTTCACAAAAACGTCGCGCGCGGCAAAGTGCGGCGAAACTTTGAGTAGTAATTGTACAGTTAATAGAAGAGCAATCTCTATGTTTTCTTTGTCAATTGGATGAAGGTGGGGCAATCTAGGGATCTGTGCAGATTGAATCTTTGAAATTCTTCAATAAACACGCTCGGGAGCTCTCTGAAAAGTCGGACTTGTGTTGCGAAAGCCCCAGACCGATAAAGGGGGGATTTCGAAAATTTAATCTGCACAGATCTCGAGATGGCCCCACGTTCATCCAACTCACGGAGAAAACACAGAGATTGCTCTTCTATTACTTCTAAAATTACTACTCAAAGTTTCGCCGCACTTTACCGCTCGCGACGTTTTTGTGCAGCGAAGAATAAGATTTCGGCAAACGGCATTGGCGAACCCCTAAAGAGTCCGGCAAGCCGCAGTCGGCTAACGGTAATTTTTTACCTCGCACCCCTGTTGTACAGTGCTTCAAATGGAGAATACATACAATGAGTGATTTTCAAGATTGCCTTTCCGGATTTCCAGAAGCGAGATTTCGAATTCGTAGAATGCCTCGTAGTGACTACATATTTCAAATAACTATTGGTTTATTGACTGAAATCATTGGTTATTGAATGAGAGCTGCAGGCAACTTGAATAGCAACAAAAAGTGAGAAGGAGACAACCCAACATTTTTTTAGTCTCTTCCTTTTCCGACCTTTGTAGGTCATTTTTCTTCCGTTTCCGTTTCCGAAAATCTTGAGAATGATTTCCTCACAGCATTGGTCTACATGCAACGAAGCGCACAAGAGCGTTTACTTAATGAAACTCGCTCAAAAGAGTTTTTGATCAAAATAACACCTAAAGTTTAGCATGCGCTAGTTCTCGCTCAGGCCGGTGTAGTACCAGAAAATTACCAGAAGTTTCCCAGGGATCAGTGGTAAACGTGCAATTACCACCGGATTACGGATATTTTACCAGAGACTTTATCATAATCTCTGTTGTTGACTAATTCTGCCAGATTACAAGAAAGTTACCACTAAATTTCTCCTTGATTTTCCGGAATTCTCCCGTATTCTGTCAGAAAAATGGCGATTTCTGACAGAATGCGAAATACGGCTTTAGCATCTGAATTGGCGGTTTTGGGGTAAGTAAGGATGAGTTCTACATCAAGACTCTTTCGAGACTCAGGAAGAATGGTGGGGCGCGGCTTACACTCTGGGAAACTCCTGAGCAAAACGGTTGGGGAATACGAGCGAACGCGGAAGTATCTCAGTGATCCATATAGCACGTGGTGTGCCTGACCAAAGTACGCGTGCGCAAGTGCGCTCTCCTCCCCTTCACACACGTGCGCACGCAAGCGCGTGCACACCTTTATGTATGCGCTCTCACGCACAAATGCACGCGCTAGCAGAGACTGACATTTACGCACGCTCATTTGAACACGCTGTATATGCGTGTATACGTGCTCATACTCTCCAGTTTGAAATCAATTTTACTCGGGCCCGTTACGAGCGTGTGATCGCGTATAGGGTTCTGCAGAGTTGCAGAGACCGGCGAGTGGTCGCCGAGCGTCAGCCTTGACGCAGCGTCAAAAATGTTTCGAATCATTATCGTCGCGGCGTCGGTTGCCGCTCGCGGGTAGTGACGTAGGGCCGTCGTGGCGCTAATACACTGCTGTGCCCCCTGGTCGCCCTTCGCGCCGCGTCTGTCGCCCTCGTCGCTGAAAGCTGAAAGTGATCGATATTGCATCACCCAACATTGTTCGTCGCTGCGAGCAACGCCGCAACTTGGACTCTGCAGACCCCTTATGATGTTTCTCCTTATTCCTCACACCACAGGGTGTGAGGAAATCCTGGTAAAATCTTGGTAGATCAATTTAATAGATGAATCTTGGTTGCTCACCCCCTGAATTCAGGGGCTCAGGTACTCAGGGCGACGGCTGGCGCCCCACATCTCGAGGGTGCCGCCAGCGGCGAACCAGGCTGCATGCGACGGGGTGGTCGTCTCGTGGCGCCAGACTGTGAGGAGGGCGGGCAGATCAGTGAGAAAGGCTGTCACACGTATTGGTTGAGGTCACTTTTGGAATCATTAGCGCTACCCGGCCCTTTCCACTGATCTGCCCGCCCTTCTCACTGTCTGGCGCCTCAAGACGACCATTTTATGCGACGCACACGCTGCGCGGATATTGGCTCGCCCGCGAGCCAAAAAACACGCCACGCCATCTTCAATTCGGCCGGTTGGAAAGACATTTGATAATGGTCACGAATGATCAAGTCGTAACGTGGTTATCACTCAGGCGAAAAAAGTTGTCGAGAATTCGGCGAGAAGTTGTCCAGAATTCGTACGAATTCAGGACAACTTCTCGCTTAATTCTCGACAACTTTTCGCCTAATTCTCGACAACTCCTCGACAACTTCTCGCCGGATTCTCGACAACTCCTCGTCTTATTCTCGACAAATTTTCGTTTTATTCTCCACAGCAGCTTTTCACCTGATTTCTCCTCTGGAGAGTCCGTCATATTTTCGCAAGGAAATAATTTTAAATAAAATAAGTAAATAAGAAAAAGAATATATATATGAACACATGTATATCTAAACAAACGGTTTGATTACGAAAGGAGATGTTTCACTACATCTGTAGGACTTAAACGAATCAAAAGCGTCAGTTTTTTGATAACTTTGTAAGCACTAAATTCAGCAGCAGTAATTATTCTCTTATTTTTAGACCTTGGAATGTTGTCGAACGATTTTTTTCCAAATTTCGTTCGTTCGATGTTTCATCGGACAATTTTTTTTTCGAATTTCGCTCGTTCAAAATTTCGTCAAAAGAATTTCCTTCTCGATTTTCATTCGTTCGAGATGTGATTTTTCGATTTTTTCTGAAAAATCGTTGAACTTTGAACACGCTTCTCGAACCCAAGGTTACGCTGTTTCCTTATTCCTCGGGCCGAGTAGACGTGAGCGTGAGCGAACGCGACTTGAGTAGAAATCGAATACTTGTGGAATATTCATTCTCTGACCGAGCGTTGTAAATAGATCGTTGAGACCGGTTTCGAAAGAAAAGAACCGAAACTTTTAAGGAGTATCGAAAAAATCCTAAACTTCGAACGAAATTCGAAAAGATCCAAAATTTCGAACGACTTTCGAAAAAAGTCAAAATTTCTATTAGATTCGGAACTCGTTCGTTCGACCCAGGAAATTTCGAAAAATTTTCGAGATTTATTCGGTTGGAATTTTTTCGAACAAACTTCGAAAAAAATCCGAAATTTCGCTTAGTTTCGAAATTCGCTCGTTCCAACTTCGAAATTTCGAAAGGTTTTTGAAATTTGTTCGTTCGAATTTTTTAATTTTTCGTTGTTTCGAACTTTTTCGAACGATGTTTTTTTCAGTTTTCGTTTGTTCGACATTTTTTTCGAAATTGTGCATTTATAATGCTATTCAACATTCGAGGCGTGGCCATTTTCACACAGTATTCGAGTTTCCTCGTTGAGGCCTACGCTACTTATATAAGCAAGAATGCGTTTTTGAAATTCCCGAATGTTTGGATTTTTCGAATGAAGCCCTTCTCAAATTTTTGAATGAATGACTAAATCCGAGTAGGAATCCACAGTTTTTTTTTCTCGAAGGATCAAATAAATTTGTATACCCGTTATGAATTCGATTGGAATGAATATTCGGAAAATCTATCTAACACATCATAAATATTTTCAACTTTTTTTCAGGCTGAATAATCAAGTGTAGTGACCCGAAAATGGTTTAAAATTCGAAAAATCAAATCTTTCGATTCTCCTGTTGAACACAGTACTCGAAAAAGAAAAGCAAAAAAAATTGAATACGATCGGTTTAGTCTCTCGAATGAATGGAATATATTAGAAAACTAGTAATTAAATTGCTCGAAAACTCCGATTGAATTTCTTAAATAAATCTTATATTTGAAAAAAAAACGAATAAGCGATAATTACAAAAGCCGGCATAGTTGGGCATACGAGGTTCGAGTAGCCAAGAGTGGGCGGACCCCAGGTAGCGGACGCCTCGTCAACGGTAACGGGTCAGCAGATCTCGAATGGTAAGTACCTGTGGTGGTATGTTAATACTCTAGAATGTGAAGACTGGCCTCGCTCATGTGCCAACACAAGGCTCGGGCCACACCTATCCATGCGGTGAAGGAGCAACTCAATTGGGATAGGACACTGTTAACCAATAGAATGCTAAAGAATTATTGCAAGGTTAAGAGGTTCATATTTAAGCCAGAACTGAATCACTTAAGATTTTTTTCGATTAAATATTCCTAATTCTCAACGTCATTTTGATAAGTCTAGAACAACTTTTTGAATAATGATATTTAAAATCTCACTTTTCCAGTAACGAATCATAAAAAGAAAGTTTAGTACTTGGAATCGCGAAAACTCTGAAATTTAGTTACTTCAATTTACAATCTTCCGGTAAAACCGATATGTCAAAACTCGAAAACATGGAAAAACCCATAGAAATGTGATGTTCAAGAGTTCGGTGGAATAAATTATAAACGATAACCAGCTTGCTCAAGTTCGATGTGTCCTGAATTCTCGACAACTTTTCGACACATTCTCGTTTCGGAGAAAAGTTGTCCAGAATTCTCACGGAATTCTCATCAACTTTGTCCTTCTCCTGAGTTCTCGACAATTTTTCCAGAATTCTGGACAACTTCTCCGAAATTCTCGACAACTTCTCCATCTGCCAGAATTCTCGACAACTTCTCTCCACTTTCTGAACAACTTCTCGATTTTCGACAACTTCTCGATATATTCTGGACAACTAGTTTTACCTGAGCACGTGCACAGCCGGTATAGAAGGTGTCTCATCTTACTAGAGTACTCATTCGGCATTCGAATGCCGGCCCTGGAAGGCGACTTCGAGTCGCTCTCCGGAGGCCAGCATATTTTGACTGCTGAGGGAAAAAGGGGTATCCCCACGGCTGGGGGGGCGGCTTTCGCCGCGATCCGTGGAGAGGGTGGTTCTTCACCGCAGACTGCGGCGGACCGCGTAGTCTGGCAGAATTTTCCGTACTGTCCCGACCAGAGTACGGAGAAATTCTGACAGATTTCGGAAAAATTCTGACAGATTTCGGAAAAATTCTGCCAGAAAACGAGACAAATCTGCCAGAAAACGGTAAAATTACCACCAGACGAGGGCAAAATCGTTCCGTAATCTGGCAGAATTTTACCGTAATCTTTGAGAATATTCCCGTAATACTCCGGCCTGAGCGGTCATTTTACATGGAAACCACATTGAAGAAATGGTGAAACACGATCGCATGGTGAAACGAAATTGACAAATTAATCATCGCTGCTTTTCAAGTTCAACAGCACTGTTACATGTGTAAAGCTTCACTTTTGCGCCTATAATATGCACCTAACATAGGGAAAAGGGACGAAATTAGCAAAGTTGGCAACAAATTCGTCTTTTGCCTACAACTTGCTTAAAGCGCACCTATCCGAAATTTGAGAAAACCGTCCTCTTCAGCGCGACCTATTGATTCCAACCGAGTCAAAGAACTTCACGAGGAAACCCATTCTTGAGCAAAGTTGTTTCATTATAAGATACGTATAAATTCGCGAGCAGTGATTAACGAAAAGAAACCACAACGCGCGAATTTGCACTTCGTGATGAAACATTTTTTGTTCGAAAAGGGGTTTCCTCGTGAAGTTTTCCGGACTTTTTAAATATGATTGCGGCCAGAGGGTCGTGCTGAAGAGTATGCTGTTTTTCAATATTACAGAAATATAGTAACTGCAAATGACGATTCTAGGACAAAAAAGCGGCCGCTCGCGGATCTTGATTATCGAAATAGAGAGTTCACTAGAAGTGCCTCAAAACGTAACTAGTTTATTATAGATTGTGCTTGGTGGGCAAGCATAAAGGCTAACCTCAGAGTGTTCCACTGCTCATGCGTCATCGTTTTTCTTGAAGACACGATAAAAATAGTTTCAGTGTTTCTGGTTGAAATCCTATGTGCATATGGGCGACTACTCAGGCCGGAGTATTACGGGAAAATTCTGACAGATTACGGGAAAATTCTGACAGATTACGGGAAAATTCTGCTAGATTACGGAACGATTTCGCCCTCCCTCCTCTGGTGGTAATTTTACCGTTTTCTGGCAGATTTTTCTCGTTTTCTGGCAAAATTTTTCCGAAATCTGTCAGAATTTTTCCGAACTCTGGTCGGGACAGTACGGAAAAATCTGCCAGACGACACGGACCGCCGCAGCCTGCGGTGAAGAACCACCCTCTCCGCGGATCGCGGCGAAAGTCCCCCCCCCCAGCCGTGAGGATACCCCTATCCCCTCAGCAGTCAAAAATATGCTGGCCTCCGGAGAGTGACTCGAAGCCACCTTCCACGGCCGGCGTTCGAATGCCGAATGAGTACTCCAGTGAGATGAGACACCTTTTATACCCGCTTTGCACGTGATAAGCGCGTTACGACGCGATCATTCGTGACCATTATCAATTGTCTTTCCAACCGGCCGAATTAAAGATGGCGTGGCGTGTTTTGTGGCCAATATCCGCGTTGCGTGTGCATTGCATAAGGTGGTCGTATTGAGGCGCCAGGCAGTGAGAAGTGCGGGCAGATCAGTGGAAAGTGCCGGGTAGCGCTTATGATTCCAAAAGTGACCTCAACCAATAGGTGTGACAGCCTTTCTCACTGATCTGCCTGCCCTCCTCACAGTCTGGCGCCACGAGACGACCACCCCGTCGCATGCAGCCTGGTTCGCCGCTGGCGGCACCTTCGAGATGTGGGGTGCCGGCCGTCGCCCTGAGTGCCCCGGGCCTCCTGAATTCAGGGGGTGAGCAACCAAGATTCATCTATTAAATTCATCTACCAAGATTTTACCAAGATTTCCTCACACCCTGTGGTGTGAGGAATAAGGAGAAACATCATACGCGATCACACGCTCGTAACGGGCCCGAGTAAAATTGACTTCAAACTGGAGAGTATGAGCACGTATACACGCATATACAGCGTGTTCAAATGAGCGTGCGTGAATGTCAGTCTCTGCGAGCGCGTGCATTTGTGCGTGAGAGCGCATACATATAGGTGTGCACGCGCTTGCGTGCGCACGGTTTTGCTAAGGAGTTTCCTAGAGTGTAAGCCGCGCTCCACCATTCTTCCTGAGTCCCGAAAGAGTCTTGATGTAGAACTCATCCTTACTGACCACAAAACCGCCAATTCGGATGCTAAAGCCGTATTTCGCATTCTGTCAGAAATCGCCATTTTTCTGACAGAATACGGGAGGATTCCGGAAAATCAAGGAGAAATTTAGTGGTAACTTTCTCGTAAGGCCCCGGTCATAGTTGGTGCTATTTGCATCTGCATCCCCCCCGCACCCCCCCCCGCACCCCCCAACACCCCGCACCCCCAACACCCCCCAACACCACCCCGGTCGATACGTATGTTTAAAATGATGGAGTGAGGTTGAGAAAATCACTCGCTGCATCCAACTAGATATGACGATGATTACGTGGCCAACAGGATTGCACCTGTTCAGAGAAATAGTGAAGGAGAGTATGGTGAAGTAAAGGAGGTAGCAGTAAGGTTAGCTTTCTAGTGATACGCAATGTTTTATCTTCGACCCGCCCACCCGGTGATTTTCTCATCCACGTATTGCATGGATATCGACCGCGTCGGATACACCGAGTGATTTTCTCAACCTCACTTCATCATTTTAAACATACGTATCGACCGGGGTGCGGGGGTGTTGGGGGTGCGGGGGATACACCGAGTGATTTTCTCAGCTTCACCTCACCATGTTGTTCATACGTATCGACCGGGTGGGTGTTGGGGGTGTTGGGGGTGCGGGGATACACCGAGTGATTTTTGCATCCCATTTCCAATGCATTCTGTGTGTATCGACCGGGCTGAGGCGTCGGCTCATCCAACTATGACCGGGGCCTAATCTGGCAGAATTTGTCAACAACAGAGATTATGGTAAAATCTCTGGTAGAATGTCCGTAATCGGGTGGTAATTGCACATTTACCACTGATCCCTGGGAAATTTCTGGTAATTTTCTGGTACTACACCGGCCTGAGTACTGTAAAAGTACTACCTAATGAACATCTCTTAGATGGTCATGAGAGCAGAAAAACTACCGGAATAGGAAGCGTGTGGGCGTCTTAACTGTTCATGGCTGACTCTGATCATCTTCGACTCTGATCATCTACGGCAATCGGAAGCGAAAAGTGTGCGATTGTGTTCGGATATGAAGCACCTCCTGCTGATTACTGCCCTCCTGGTTCTGGCGTTGTGCCATTCTTCCAGCGGCTATGAAACTGATGCGCTTCTCAAGAAGCGTGAGGCAAATGAAGCAGCCATGATGAGAGCGAATCCTAGGTTCAAACGAGGCCTAGATCGATTGGGAGACGGAGTGAAATGGAGACGATTGAAGAGGGGAGGACATAAGAGGAGAAAAGGGCACAAGAAGGTAGCCCGTGCAGCCCAGAAAGTGTAGAAACGCTTTATGAGTGTGGCATTAATGGTGGAAGATAGGCGCATTTGAAATGCCCTGTCCAATAAATATTGTGTTCATGGCTTTTGTGTACATATAGACAGTGATTGGACACTGTTAAGCTTCATTACTGGTTAAAGCACGCTACACTGTCCTCCATCATTATTAGTAGCCAGAACTGATGAACAGCCAGCACACTCAATCGAAATCATCGGTGTTTATCGTGACTACCGCCTTTGAAGGCATCGTACGCGCTCGAAACTACTCGCCGTTTTTGCCTTCTTCTCCTAAGCTGGGCCCAGCATGGACGAGTGGCTGAGTTTAGTCCGTCAAAAATACACAATTTCGAAGATCTGGTAGATCTAGCATGGAGCATGCCTCCGAATTTCACCATTCATTCACCAACAATGGTCCGCCACGAACCGATACTGAAGAAATTGATTGCTATCCTGCGCAACGGTTCAAAAAATCGCAGTGGCTGAGAATCAAACACCGTCACCAGCGACTTTTAATTCTGCTTTTTTCTACAAGTCAGGCATTTCTTTAGCAATTTCTATTCATTTTGGGGATATATTCACTCAAAACATGTATTCAGTCTGCGTGGGAGATGCCTTTAAGCTCTGTAAAGGACTAAAAGAAGTACCGTTTCGCCAACGCAAACTATTCATGATACATGAAGAAAGCTGAAGCGATTTCATGATAGAACTCCACTTCTCAATTTATGTGTCAATATTGCAATTTTTATCTATTTCTGAGTAGTTTTTTTAAGAGAAAGCATTACTTATTTGTAGAAAAAGGCACCTCAGCATGTTGCTACGGATTGATTGTAGAAAAGGTAGGCATGGGTAACATAAGAACTATATACATGTGCGAGGAAAGACCTACAGTTACCAATACACGTTTTGTTGAGCTTTCAGAGAGAGGAGTGAACATTACGTTGCGAAAAGCTCTGTTCTAAAGTTCTATGTAGGAGTGGAGGGTTCAACATGTCCTACATGCTCAAAAATGTCAACAGGCTTTCCCTAAAAGAACTCCCTTTGTAATGTCTTGTGAAAAGGACCTAATCTGCAGCAACAAGAGAAAAAAAGTTGAGTTTTATATCTGAGACTATTGTGAAAAGTAATATCATCACAGCATTTACCTTCAAATGTTGCGACTTCTTCCTTCAGTTAACCCAAAAACACATGATCGGAGAAATCTTTCGGGGTGAACAACGTTCACTCTCGTCTCTATTTGGAGCAGGGCCCGTTTCGCTGATTGTAAGTTTCCAATCTTTTTTCAGGACGGACTAGAAAAAAAAACAGACGGCCAGACCTGTGAACAAAAACAAGTGGGCAAAAAAGCCGTTGAATGGGATATGCCGCTCTCCCAAGGGACGACCCCTGGGGGAGGAGACGTCTTGAAAAAAAGTTCTTTTGAGAGTTGTGGGGGATGGAAAGAGTAACAATAATCTACGTTAGGTTTTTCCTACGGGCCTTCCAATAAATACTTCAGAAAAAAAATCATTTGAAACTACCTGTACCCTCCAGCTGGAGTTAGTTCATATGCTCGGCACACATTAAGTTACAATAAAATTGCCCTATACAAGGTTTCACCGTTTGATTATGGCCCATTCGTGAGATATAAGCCGTTTCCAGCTCACTATGCATTCCATCACTCGTATCACTTGATTGAAGTTGGCGTAGCCAGGGTGCAGGGATGGTCGAGAGGATAACGATGGGAATGCTAAACTACGAAGGGATGATGGGCTGCGGGTTCAATTCCCGCAATGCATCCTCTGGAAAAATTGTTTTGCATTTATTCGATTGTTTATCCACGAGGTTTCTCATACACATTTTAGCTTGCTTTTCCCAATCTTACTGGATTTACAATTTCTATCGCGTCAATTTCTGTGGTAAATGAGAATTTCCTCACCTTATTCAAAAAATCTTCTTCTCACCCTCTTGTGCTACCATTTCGGGTTCATCGAGAAATATTGTAATGTGAGCATCTTCTAACTTTGTATACCTTTGCTTGAGTAAAAGAGAACACCTTTCTTGAACACACAAAAGTCGTTTGCGAATCACTGGAGAAAAAAACATTGCCATTGTAAGAAGCAAAGCGATGAACCTTTTTCTTAAAATTATCGTCATAGACGCAGTTGTCATTTTCAAAAGGCGACAATTGGTTTCCTAATACATCTGCTGACCCTTCATCGAAAATTACTAAACTTGACTCAATCACGCCGAATTTTTTTTTCGATTACATGGAGTTCGGGGGTGAGTGAGCGAGCATATGGCGGAAAAAAGTCGAAAAAAATTTCTCCATATTGATCCGAAATACAGCAGATTGAGGTAAATGGGTGTTAGATATAGCAGCCAGCCAGATTTCGCTTCTAAAAAACTGAAAGCACAGCCTTGGTGGACGGTTGAAGAGAATGCGCCCGCTAATTTTTCATGTTTTTCCAATTTTTTGCTCTACCGGATGGTCCATAGGTAGAACCCAACATACAGTAATGTTACTAAATACATCACCCACAACTTTCAGAAGTACTTTTTTCATGACGTCTCCTCCCCCGGGGGGTCGTCCCTTGTCAGTGTTCTGACAAAATTTCTGAGCGGTATTGTAGAATTCTTAAAGGCAGCATACACGCTCGCAAACATGGTCAAGATATCAGCATAAATAGGCCCGCACGGCCCCTAACATGTCGTCAACGACGTCTCAAACGCTAAAAATCATCCAAGATGACAATATTTGAGCAATCATGTCTCGCACGCTCGTATTTTCACATCTCTTCGAGTAACAGTATGAAAAGTTAAACTTGAGAAAACATGCGATAATTGAGAGTGATAGCACTATCAAATGGGAGTGCACGAGAGAAACAGCTCGATTTACCTGGATATTACATGTTTGTGCACTGATGAAATCCTCCATTTTCAAAAGCCAGCCGGAGTAGAGCGGCATTCTCGAAAGCGGATGAGAGTTTTTGGATTTTTAGACAGGTAATATTCAAGTAAATCGAGCTGTTTCATTCGTGCACTCTCCTTTGATAGTGCTATCACTCTAAGTTGTCACATGTTTTCTCAAGTTCAACTTTTCATTCTGTTACTCAAAGGGGTGTGAAAATACGGGCGTGCGTGACAGGGATGGTCAAATACTATCATCCTGGATGGTTTTCAGCGCTACAGACGTCGTTCACGACATGGTAGGGGCCGTGCAGGCCTGTTTATGCTGATATCTCGACCATGTTTGCGAGCGTGTATGCTGCCTTTAAGAGACTCTGTATTTCTTCTATTAGAGATACACCTCTGATAGAAGTGTGTTCATCTAAAATAGGGACCAGAGAAGTAGAAGTACATATCGTATTTTCTCAATTAGGAGTAAACTTTTATTTAAAGTACAAATCTATTAGTAGTATCAGGTTGTTCAATACGTTTTGTCGTTCGATAAGAAAAACACAATTTTATGCTTCAAAATACACTACATTATTCAGCATAATCCCCCTGAACATTAATACACTTGCTCCAACGATCCTCCAATCTGTGGATCCCATCCCTGAAGTGAGAATCCGGAAGGTCTGCAAAATACGCTTCAACAGTCGTTATGACCTCTTCATTTGATGACAAACGCTTGCCACGCATGAATTTTTTGAGTTCTGTAAACAAATGGAAGTCGCTGGGGGCCGAATCTGGTGAATACGGTGAATGCTCCAACGATTCGAACTTTCATTCATAGATTTTAGACATTGTCAAAATGCTCTTGTAACACGGTGCATTGTCCCAATAAAAAAGGATTTTTTCTTCTGCAAACCGGGTCTTTTTTCACGAATTTTTTCCTTCAACTGGTCCAAAAGGTTGCAATAATATTCAGAAATAATTATTTACCAGTTTGCAAATAATCCACAAAACAATTCCTCTCGTATCCCGAAAACTTATGCCATAACCTTCTTGACCGTTTTCCGGACACGAACTCGTTTCGAAGACGAACAACAAGGTTCACACCACTCCTTAGACTCTTGCTTTGATTCATGATCATGGTGATAGACCCAGGATCCCTCCATAGTGATGAATCGACGCACAAAATCCACTTTATCCTTTTTAAAACGCTCCAAATGTTGCTGAGAAAGTAGCATTCGGATGTGTTTTTGTTCCATTGTTAGCGAATGCGGCGCCCATTGTGCACACAGCTTTCTAAAACCCAAAATTTCACTTAAAATATGGCTCACACTGCCTAATGTGTAAAGTCTCTACTAAATCTCTCTCAGTCAATCGACGATCTTCCAAAACCATATCCTGTGTTTTGGGTATGATTTCTGGTGTTGATGCGCTTTTTGGACGTCCTTCACGTGGATCGTCTTCAAGACTTGTACGCCCACGTTTAAATTCAGCAACCTTTCTACTGTTCTAATTGTAGGTGAACAATCATTATACACTTTTAACATTCGCTCGCGAATTTCTTTTGGTGCTACACCTTCCAAAAAATAAGAATTTTATCACTGCACGATTTCCAATTTTTTCCGTTGCTGTGACACGGCGAAACTAAATGGCTTGCAAACAAAGAATGAATTGACAGATTGAAATGAAACTTCACATACTTTCATAGGAAGAGTATACCAACAACATAAAGAAATTGTGGGCTGGTAGCAACGCCCTCTCCTATCGAACGACAAAACTTATTGAACAACGTGGTAGATTTCAAAATGAGACAAGGAACAGAGATTGAGATTGGAGGAGACAGTGCAACGGCTTACAATAGGACGATAATCATAACTAGTGTGCAAGCGATGATTCAATCGGCTTGAATAGCTGACTTTTCATGGTCGTTGATCGAGAAAACCATAGTTTTGTTATTGAAAATTCCTTTACAAGAATTCCAAAAAAGGCTGAAAAATGGAAGTACACCGTCTATTTGAAATACACCTCTACTAGAAGTACACCTAAAAAAAGGCCTGAATAAAAGAAGTACATGCACTTTTCAAAAAGAAAATACAATATATTGTTGGGGTAACCACGAAAGAGATAGCTGCGGACAGCTCAGAAGCCTGCGCTGTGTCGTGTGCGCACACGAGAAATGTGGTGATCGATCGGTGCGCGACAGGCGCGCGAACTGCTGGGTGGTCCGCAGCTATCCATTTCGCAGCTACATCGACTATATTTCTGGAAAAAATTATTAGGTACTCGCTGGGCTAAGGTTAGCCAATAGTTGGGTAATTTCAGTACTTTATGGAGTTTTGATGGTTATATCGGCCCTATAAGGTGGTCCACTCAGATTTGAGTACAGAGTGGCACCCTCGTGAAACTACTCGAACTTACCCGGAATATGATGAGCTCTTCGTCGGGAGGAACAAATAAGACCGCCTGCGCCACCTCCATCATCTGCAATCATTGGGAATGAGGATAGGGTTTTCCGTAGTAGGAATTATTTGTGTAAGCGCATGGACCACAGAATATTGAATATGAGGGTTGAAAGCCAATGTTTCGGAAAGGAGAGCACTTGACAACAATCACACATTTATCACGCATCGTCCATCCTGAATTTTTTGAGTCGGAACTGACCTGGGGTGCGTTCCAAGAACGTTCCCATGACGCCGTGGGAGGAAAAACAACCTCCCCATGGAGGATTTTGCTTTCCATGGATGCGAATTATAACTGTGAATTGCTCCCACGTGGCCGTGGCTACGTGTCCATGGACGCGTTTTGCCATGGAAATGATCTTGGAACGCACCCCAGTTCAAAAAAGAACAGGAAAATTGTTGTAGAATTCAATCACGAATATTGGGTTGACAGAAATGCATCATTCCATTTGACTTTGTCAATTTTTGAAAAATTCAGGTTGGTCTTTGGCCAAGCGTGTCATGCGGTTCTTAAGCGCAGTTTTTTTCTATATAGTGCTTCTTTCATCTTCGAGCAAAAACCCAGTGGTAATCGAATTATGTGCCGAAATTCTGTGGGATCCATCAGTACTGAACACATCCCTGTGCTTCTAGTTACTTGGAGACAAACCACCAAAGCTGCAAAAGTCGGTAGGATATTTGAACCCTTTAAGGGCGAGTTATTGGCTCTCCTGGAAATTCTTTTACATTAGGGGCGGGATGATTGATTTTTTACGAAATTCGTGAATATACAAATTCGCTCTTTTCTGCCTTGTCAGATAAATTTCGGCCGCGAAACTTCAAAATTGAATACTATGGCCAAATTCCTACTCAATAGTACTCATTTTATCAATCATTGATCATTTTCTCGAGAATTAGAATATTCTCATTTTCTCGAATTTCAAAAAATCGATCCGTAATTCACAAAACTTCTACTATTGGGTGGAGAGTTACCTACAACACATAACTTTAGAGTTCCGTGACACAAAAACTAGTCTGATAAGGCAGAAAAGACCAAAAAAGTAAGTCGCGAAAAAATCAAATCACGCATTTTCGAGAATACCAGCGAGCGCTATTCCTTAGAATTTAGAGAACTCAAACTTCCCTAAACCTTAGCTGCTTCTGTTGTCCGCCACAAAGTAAATTGAAGCACTCGAATGTGCTCAGTACTGATGGATGTCACTGACATTCGGCAAATAATCTGAGTACCTCTAGGTTTTTCTTGAGCCTGAAAAGAGCATTATAAAACAATTCGAGCTTTAGAGTGGTGTAACACTCTTGGTCAAAAGATCAACCCTGAAAGTTCCGAAAATCGACAAACCCAGATGGCATCAAACTTTCCCGATAACCTAACATTTTTACTTGGTAATATTGAGCAATATTTCCTAATCAAACCTTCACGAGGACAGATGAGAGTAAAGGAAGTCTGAAGCCAGAAGAAGCAGAAGTATTCAAAACATTCAACATTCAAGGGCGGATTTATCAAAGATAAAACTGTAGGTTAAAGGCACAGAACACATATAAAATTATGTTTCAGATTTGATGCTGATCTTGGAAAGAGTCACACGCTGATCACACTGGTGTCTTTAAAATCGTCCAAGATCCCCAGTGAGCACAGTTATGGCTCCCAAGAATGCCTATATTCTGAGGGTGAAAATTTGGTGGGCGAGTTGTCTCATGCTTGTATCTCCCTTCATTCGCAGTCGTCGCGCGAGAGCGTGTCAGGATAAGGAGACAGTCTGGCAGTGGACTGAACAACGGAGACCCATTGAGAATTCATCCATCTATCTATCGAGCCGCTATCGAGTTCGGAATTCTCGTAGCGGGTGTGGCCCGTGTTGGTGAGCGAAGGAGGTCGGGCCTGTGGTGGTTAGTTATATTTCGCTTATTTGGAGGAATTGAGATCTCGCACTTGGCATGTGTTATACAGGAGAGGTCTTCTACACAATCAAATAAAAACCACAGAAATCGTGTCTGAGGGTGTACTGTGTCTTAAAGGCAGTATACACGCTCGTAAACGTAATTGAGATAACTACGGAAATAGAATGGTATGGCACAGAACACAACGCGTACGCATTTTGAAGCGTCGAAAACGAACTACAATGACGCTACACGAGTAAGAAGTTGGCCCCGCCCTGTATCTGCCCGCCCCCTGTATTTGCGTCCTCTTCCAAAACAGGGGTGCTGGGCCATTCCCACCGTCGTCGATGTGTCTGGTTTACCTATAGTACCTAATGCACCACCTACAAACGTTGCCGACGGTGGGAATGGCCCAGCACCCCTGTTTCGGAAGAGGACGCAAATACAGGGGGTGGGCAGATACAGGGCGGGGCCAACTTCTTACTCGTGTAGCGTCATTGTAGTTCGTTTTCGACGCTTCAAAATGCGTAGGCGTTGTGTTCTCTGCAATACCATTCTATTTCCGTAGTTATCTCAACTACGTTTACGAGCGTGTATGCTGCCTTTAAAGAGTTATTTGGGAGTTGTGACAGTGGTAAATGTAGAGCATTGAGGAGTGCAGAATCCCGTTAAAACTGACCCCAATTGGTGCAAGGAAATTTTGTCTCATGTCAGTGGACTCAGCAGGTCGCTTCGACTAGTCGCGGCACTGCCAACAGCTACAAAACCCATCGCGCCAACAGACCTAGTACTGAGACGCGACGGTTTGGAACAGTTTGCAGTTTCAGTCGCGATCGCCGAGCGACTGAAGTATTTCATAGCTGGTCGAAGCGACCTGCTTCATTTTGTTAAGGGGTCTGCAGAGTTGGAGTCACGGCGTTGCTCGCAGCGACGAGCAGCGCTGGATGATGCAATATCGATTACATTCGGCGACGACGGCGACCGACGCGACGTGAAGCGCTACGAGGGGGCACCGCAGAGTGCTCTGATGCGGCGGCGGCCCTGCGTCACTGCCAGCGAGCGGCAACCGACGCGGCGACAATAATGTTTGGAAACATTTTCGTCGCCGCGTCAAGACCGACGCTCGGCGACTACTCGCCGATCGGTAAAACTCTGCAGACACCTTTAGGTCGCTTCGACTAATCGCGTCGCTTCCATGATGGAAGCGATTCGTCTAGTCGAAGCGACTAGTCCGCAATCTTTCGTAACAACCTTGGGTATGTGGCTTGAAATTGCAGACGTCACAGTTCACAAACAGAAAAGACGGTATATGAAAGGGAAAAACGTGTATTTTTGACACATTTACGATGATAGAGATGAGAAAATATAACAAGGATACCGAGAAATCACATTTCATGTAGAGCTTCTAGCAATTAGTAACTTTAGTCGTAGTTTTAAGTTTTTGCTAAAGCAAATTCTACCCCCATCGTTTTTGGAACCATTATTTGTTTGAAAACTACGCAATACTCTTTTATTTAATCAGAAGGTAAGGGCAACAATGTCACAAAAAATAAATAGAAATACCGAGAAAAATGCTTTTTTTGATTCCTGCGGCCTTGGTCCGCAATTGTCCGTCTATTTCACGCGAAATTACGTTCGCCCGAGCGATTTGAAATCGCTGGACGGAGCGATTTCAAATCGCTTCGTCCAGCGATTCCAGATCGCGGCAGTATTGTTGATCGCTTCGACTTGAAGTCGAAGCAACCAGCTATGAATGGGGCTTTAGAGTCAATTCGACTGTGGACACAGGGATTGCCTCATTCTAGGTCAAAATTTTGAGTTTTCGGTGGAGTCTTCTTGAAGACGAGTGACACTGAATGACCTAACCTTGGACTTTTCATGATTTTGAATTACTGAAAGGAGGAAAAGGACAGAACATGTACGGAGCTATTTGAGATTCGTTTCATCAAAGTGTAACGACAACGGAGATTAATATTGCAGGATTCTCCATTGAGGATGTAGATGCATTCAAAGAGACAACGCAATGCGACACAATGAGGTGCAACGAGGCTGTAAGAGCAGGCAAAGGAACAGCGATTCTGGGCAAAGGAGCAAGAAACACGTAAAACAGGGTTTTTGGGGCTCGGGTGAAGAAGGCTACAAATATCTAGCTCATTCCCCGTTCCCGTGTCTTATTATTGTGTTACGACTACCAGAAGGTTATTAGTGATAGAGAGGTATGAAGGTAAGGGTGACGCTACTTGGGGAGTGACGAGTGCATAAAGAAAAGCGTAGGTTAGAATTTGCACTTCCGAGAGTTTCAAACACTCGGGAAAAACCGAGGAATGCTCAGCACTAACGGAAAAGTAGGCCAGACTCCCTGTGGTTAGCACTTGTCGAAAAGCGTCCGCAACACTCCAGTGATGGAACATGTGTTTGTGCCGATGCTTGTTGGAAGAGTTTCCGAGGTCCTTAACTCATTCACGAACAGCATCCAAGCCTCTACGGTATCCCAATAGGGCTTGAGGAAGCTGAGTCTTCATTCTAACCTTATATGTATGTAATGGTTACCCCTACCCAGAGGTTCATCTTTGATGAATCCCTCCGAAGGTACGCGATACAGCAGCGACACCAAAACTCAAATATTATTGCATACTAACAATAATGAGCTATTAATACAACTCTACGCCCGCTATTCGCACCCGCACTGGCGCAGCGTCTGAATATTAAAACTTTCTACACGTGGGCAGAGACTAGGAATACTCCAGCGCCACCGCTTTGGTGCACCGAGTAGTGCAGCGTTTAAAACATCAGTTATCACGGAATTATCGTCAAGATATGCACACTACATAGGAGAGGGCAAGCCTGCTCCGACTATTTCTATGTACAATACCGGCCATAACTTCTGTCCCAAAGCGCGTCGCCGGGCCGAAAGCGCGTCGAAAACGCCGTGTTCGTTCGGAGTGGACTTTTGAGAACCTGAAAAACCATTCGATTCCGCTCGATGAGGAGATACCGATTATATAGTCAGACTTGAGAAAAACTCGAGTCTCAACCTAGTTATGGCATATTTTCCCTAAAAGGAGTCAAAATCTTTGTGAGTGGTTACCTTTTAAATCCGAAAACACTAATCGCTTCCTCGTCGTCCTGATTTCAAAAATCTTTTCCAGTTCAGAAAATGTTACTTCTTGACATAGTTATGGCATATTTCGCCCACCCAAAGAGTAGGAATGCTCTATCAACGGCGAAACTTGAACGTGAGCATCACCAGTATAGTTGTGTCGTAATTCTGACTTCAAAGCTTTCTGTACCTGGAAAAGTGCGGTATTTGACTCTTAATCTTTCTTAGTTTTATATGAACTCGGTTTTGGCTATGGTCTCCTTCAATTTCTCGGTTCTCCGCGCTCTCCACGCTATGGCTCCTCTCTCTCTGACGCACTCCTCGCTGCCTGTACTGCCTCGCTCGAAGACAGTCCCCAAAACCGAATAGAATTCGAGGAGCGGAGACGGAAGCGGAGAGTCAGTATTATGAAAGCCCGGTATCTGAAAGATCAAAGGTCGAAATGGGAGAGGAGTAAACATCATGGGTGTTCTCTGAGATATTTATAGCGAGACGGAACGTTGGTCGACTCAGAAAAGAAAGTAGTTATCTAAACAGGTGGTCCGTTTTGAATCAGCATCAAGAGAGAATCGGAACAGGAGGTAGCGTTATGGGTGGTTTGTCCCTGGTTTACTAAATCCTATTCTCACACTACGGTGAGTAATTCAGTGGCTATAGACCACCCAGCCAGCGCGCGCGGTCGCGGCGCGCACAGCATTGATTCGTTTCCCACTCATCATTGAGCACTCTTCCGGGAATGCGGATGTAAAACCATGTCATAAAAGAAAAGTATCGCATCCTCGTTTAATGAGAAAAATGCATTTTCACCTAGTTGAGAAAAATCCTCCGTATTAGCTCAATTTAAAAATAAATAACCAACAGTGCCATTCTAAAAATTCTCTGTTGTCGGTCAGTGGTTCCGCGGCTACAGACCACCCAGCCAGCGCGCGGGGCCGCGGCGCGCACAGCATTTATTCGTTTCTCAGGCGAAGGGTGTGACTCATCATTGAGCAATCTCCCGGGAATATACCAGGAAAATATTGAATCCACATTTATTAGCAAAAAAACACATTTTTACGAGGTGAGTAAAATACTTCAACAGAAATTGCAAAAATATCTACAATTAAGGAAACAACAATTGAACACAGGTTTCCAACCAATTAATAAAAGTTACTCTTTCCAATCAAACGCATTTATTCGTTTTCCAGGCGAAGGGTGTGACTCATCTTTGTGCACACTCTTCGGCCATCATTCAGTACCAGTAAAGTATTGAATCCACGTTTTATTAGCAAAAATCACAATTGTACCAAGGTAGAAAAAATACTTCAACAGACATAACAAAATCCGCTAAAGTTTGTAAGAAAATTCGAAGAAATGAACTACGAAGATCAAACGGACGTGCTGGACAAAGACTGGATGACCGCGTGCAGTCCGCGGATAAAGTGCAATTCACGCAGAATGTGAGATTGAAAATTTTTATGTGGATTTACAATAACCTCTTAGAGCCTTTTTTAGTGCTTGTATAAGTTTTTCGACGTACCCGCCCACCTCCGAGAGCAGATGTGGAAGAGAGCGAAGGACTCGCTCAACAGCAGAGCACGGCGGCTGCACAAGAACATCCGCCGGTTCAATGATCCTGATTAGCTTCAGGGAGCGGCTGGCCAGAAAACCAAGCGTTCGATTGGAAAGGGTAACTTTGTTAATTGGTTGGAAACCTGTGTCCAATTGTTGTTTTCTTAATTGTAGATAGTTTTGCAATTTCTGTTGAAGTATTTAACTCACCTCGTAAAAATGTGTTTTTGCTAATAAATGTGGATTCAATATTTTCCTGGTACTAAATGATTGCCGGAGAGTGCTCAATGATGAGTCACACTCTGCGCAGGGAAACGAATAAATGCAGTGCGGCGCGCCAGGTTCGCGCGCGCTGGCTGGGTGGTCTATAGCCGCGGAATCATTGACCGACAACAGAGAATTTTCAGAATGGCACTGTTGGTTACTTCTTTTTAAATTGAGCTAATACGGAGGATTTTTCTGAACTAGGTGAAAATGAATTTTTCTCATTAAACGAGGATGCGATACTTTTTTTTATGACATGATTTTACATCCGCATTCCTGGAAGAGTGCTCAATGATGAGTGGGAAACGAATCAATGCTGTGCGCGCCGCGACCGCGCGCGCTGGCTGGGTGGTCTATAACCACTGAATTACTCACCATAGTGTGAGGATAGGGTTCAGTAAACCAGGTAAACCAGGGACAAACCACCCATAACGCTAACTCCTGTTCCGATTCTCTCTTGATGGTGATTCAAAACGGACCACCTGTTCAGATAACTACTTTCTTTTCTGGGTCGACCAACGTTCCGTCTCGCTATATAAATATCTCAGAGAACACCCATGATGTTTACTCCTCTCCCATTTCGACCTTTGGTCTTTCAGATACCGGGCTTTCATAATACTGACTCTCCACTCCGTCTCCGCTCCTCGAATTCTATTCGGTTTTGGGGGACTGTCTTCGAGCGAGGCAGTACAGGCAGCGAGGAGTGCGTCAGAGAGAGAGAGAGGGGAGCCATAGCGTGGAGAGCGCGGAGAACCGAGAAATTGAAGGGAGACCATAGCCAAAACCGAGTTCATATAAAATTAAGAAAGATTAAGAGTCAAATCTCACACTTTTCCAGGTACAGAGAAAATTTGAAGTCAGAGTTACGACACAACTATACTGGTGATGCTCACGTTCAAGTTTCGCCGTTGATAGAGCATTCCTACTCTGTGGGTGGGCGAAATATGCCATAACTATGTCAAGAAGTAACATTTTTCTGAACTTGAAAAGATTTTTGGAATCAGGACGACGAGAGGAATCGATTAGTATTTTCAGATTCGGAAAGTAACCACTCACAAAGATTTTGACTCCTTTTAGGGGAAATAGGCCATAACTAGGTTAAGACTCGAGTTTTTCTCAAGTCTGAACATACAGTCGGAATCTCCTCATCGAGGGGAATCGAATGGTTTTTTCAGGCTCTCAAAAAGTCCACTCCGAACGAAAACGGCGTTTTCGACGCGATTTCGCGTCGCCGACGCGCTTTGGGACAGAAGTTATGGCCGGTATTGTACTCTTTCCACATATTGAACTTCTGATAAAGCAAAAGAGTGTTATTGTCTCAAGAGAAGGGAGGCCAGAGGAACATTTTGCACCTAGCGTCTGCCTTCCTTGTACGTCTACACTTCTTGCTCATGCCAAGTGTTGGGTTTAGGATATTTTGCAAAAGAAGAATTTTTCACGGGAAAAATGTATAAAAAGCTGAATGCTTTGAAAAATGCCAAATATTGTACACTGAATAGTCTTTATTGATTTTTGAAAACATTTCTGTGTTCTGACCATTTTTAAGGGCTTTTCTCTGTTTTCTGTTCTCTGTCAAACTGGATTTTCTGTTTTTTATTTTAAAATTTTTCTCCGCACACCACTGGTTGGGGAAGTCGTTTTTGGACGTAGCCGCTCTTTTAATATCTCAACTCTGTTGCTCCTCTCTTTTATGTAAAGCCAAACTATGTAATGCTGTTTGGCGAAATATATTCTCAAAATGTTGATTGTCGATGTTATCCATTCTTCGCAACTCCCGAGATTTCGTTGCTCATTCAAGACATTTAGTTCAGGCCAGTACATTATTTCACTAAAAAAAAAGGCGTTTTTTGTGAGTTTTCCCCTTTCTTCATCATTATAACAATATATGTACGTGATGGCGAGCGCAATGTTTTAAGTGGGAAAAATGAGAACAAAAGTCGTTAACTTTGCCTTCTAGTTGGGTGGAAAAGAGGTAATCTGAATCTTAAAACACAAAAGGTATTCTACAGAACTGACCTTCCACTGCTTGAAAAGCAAAAAACGTCTGTGACATTCGTGAAGAGCTGTGTAATTAGAATTTCGCAAATAGGAAGAGATCGTGCTACGTGCCTTGCAGCACTACTTTTGTGCCTTTCAGAAGTAGTAGGCAGGGTTCAGCAGCCCGTTGGCAAGGGCCGTGGAATACTTACGACTCCCTCCTTTGGTGGTCAGTGAACGCCCGAAAATTTGGGAAATTGTAACGACCCCCCCCCAGAGACGCTCCTACGACAAGAGCATCGAAAACTTTCGAATTTGTATCGCTGATAAAGAAATCATGGTGGAGACGCAGCGGTTACGAGAGTGCTATTGCCGCGGCCAGAAGCCGTCGGTTCGCGTCGAAATACATACTCAGATAATAACACCGGCTGAGCGTGCGGAGAAGCAGGGTCGCCGGCTGAGCGGGCAGGCTTATATTGGGGGCGGAGCGTCTTACCGCCTGAGCGGGCGGGCATGCATTTTACCGGCTGAGGGGCATGGCTTTACCGGGTCAGCGGGCGGACATAAATCCACGGCGGAGCATGTCACCGGCTGATCGGGCAGACATAGCATTACCGGCTGAGGGGCGTGGCTTTACGGGGTGAGCGGGCAGACATTAATCAATGGCGGAGCATATCACCAGACACTAAAGCGAACCAGGCTCATGTACGGCGCGGGCGAAATGGGCTTCGAGCTGATTCGGGTGTTGGCATTTTCCACACGATTTGGATCATTGACCCCTCACCCCTTACGGTTCGTTGTGACCGTGGGGACGTGACAGTGGGTCAGTTCATGATTTCTGAAGCAAGGTAAGGCTTGCCGCTTCAGAAATGAAACGCAAGCCTCGAACTTGCTGGGGAATAGGAAGAGCCTACTAGGGGCTTTATCTGCTCTTGCAGATCGAGGGTGAAACTCAATAGAATGCTGGCGAATTGAGCTTATTTTGCGAATCGAATTTACTGAAGAAAAAGGAAGATAAATTTCGCCATACCTTGTATTCTACGCATGTGTGATGAACTGTATTATAAATAAAAGGTTCTAAACATTATATTGTCATTTAACTTTGTTGACGATGTAATTTTTAGGTAATCCTTACATATATAATCTATAAGGTGAATCCGGGAAATACGGATTAGCATCCACTCGTGCAGAGAATAAGCGAGAACGACTAAAGGAGATACAGCAATAATTTGAAGCGCCCAGGCCTCGCGCCCCTCCCGCAGTGGTGTCCTGCGGCCGTATTAAAGGCAGTTTTCACGATGATTTTCGTCCCCGAGTTTTTCACATAAAACAATGCGTTGGCCTCCAAGTGTTACCAAAATTACGAAGAAGCGGCGAGAAACGCACCAAAACGTCGTATTTCAGTGATATTATTCTATAACATGGACTATTTGTCCGGTTGGATGAACATCGTGGTCGTCACCGGTGGGAAATTGGGTCAATTGAAAATATAAGAACATTTTATGCAAAGCAGTATTAGTTAGGGCCCTAAGGGAAGCACGAAGCAATAGAGAGTAGAGAATTGCAGAGGACGGGTCCGCAAAAGATTCCATTGCCACAACAAACAGTTCCTGTGATACTTAAGAGGCGGGGTGATACTTAGGATTTCGTGTACTTCCGGCGCCTTTTTCTCAATTTCTACGTCATTTTAGTTCTACCCGGGGGCCAGTGAATCAATGTAGAATATAATCTCGAAATGGGAGATTATCGTGAACACTGCCTTTAAAGGCAGCATACACGCTCGTAAACGTGATTGAGATAACTATCGAAATAGAATGGTATGGCCCAGATTACAACGCCTATGCATTTTGAAGTGTCAAAAATAGCCCACAATGCCGCTACATGAGTTAGAAGTTGGCACCGCCCTGTATTTTCACGCCCCCTGTAGTCCCGCCCTGTATTTTCACGCCCCTGTATTCTTTGCCCTTTTCCTGCAACGCAAGGTTGCTGGGTCATATTCGCCGTCGGCACTGTTGGTGGATTGCCTAAGAAGTGAACCACACACATCACTGAAGATGGCCCAGCAACCCTGCATTGGAGGAAAATGGCAAATACAGGGGTGTAGCGGCATTGTGGGTCATTTTTGACACTTCAAAATGCGTAGGCATTATGTTGTAAGCCATACGGTTCGATTCACATTGTTATCCCAACCACGTTTACGAGCGTGTATGCTGCCTTTAATGCAACTACGGGAGCCTCCCGGGAGGGTCCAACGTCCGCCAGCCCCATACATCGGCTGGTTCCAAAAACCCTCCCGGGAGGCTCCCGTAGTTTCATGAATACGGGCTCTGGCCTCGCGCCCTTCGAGAGCTATTCGGCCGGTGTAGGGTCTTTTGGGCGCCAGGCGCGGAGACTGGCCCTGCTTCGCTCAGTGGTGGGTACGAACCAGGGATGTGCGGCGAACGATTTTGAGATTTCGGCAAACGGCAATCTGCAAAAATTCCCAAAAAACGGCTGGCAAACGGCAAACGGCGATCGGCTAACGGCAACAAAAAAAATCCCTTAGATTGACCCAAATGTGATCTACATATGCAGCTCTACTTTTTTTCTGTTTGTTCCAACACTTATGTCCACATTCTAATAATTCCAATTTGAGGGAATAGTGCCAATTCAAGGCATCGAATGACCAAAAACAAGCTATCAAGGGACCTCGTGAAAATCAAAGAAATCGCCGCCGTGGCTTCGCGAGGAAGCCGCGTCGGCTCCTACAAGCACCGAAGCGGCACTATCGCTGAGTTGCAGCGGCAATGTGGTGGCGACTTCGCGATAGTGCCGCTGCGGCTCCGCGATCGGTGGCTGCGCTCTAACAAAATTAGGACTGACTGCGACTAACTCATATGAAATGAGTCATGATCCATTTTGGTAGTCTCTACGAACAAAATACACACCTGCGGCTCTTACGTCCTCTGTCTGATAGAGACAGAGGGTATACCCGTTATTGCGACAGAGGAGATATGGGATGTGCCTCAAACTTGACCGGGGACGGTGCGGGTCTAACACGGAACTACCGCGGTACTACGGAACTACCGCGGTACTAATGTCGCGGTGTTATCGACCCTCAAGACACTGTGCACAGTCGAGGGTCGAGGTACTTTCCTGGCACTGCCGCGGTAAACTTTGTCAGAGTCCCTGCCCACGTGAGTTGCACAAATGTTTCCTGTTCTTTTAGCTACAATACGATCCATCAAAACTCTGGAACAGAAACTAAAGCACTACTTTGGAATCGGACTATCTTCTGCACTACATTCAACGAAGTAAATTCTTTCCGTATGGTCATCCATCAGTATTTGAGTCCTAACAGATGAAAATCCTAATTCGCCTATACTGGTCAATTCATCCTATCTCAGAAGGAGAGGTGGGCTCAATATGGGCTAAAAATTTTGTTTTCGCTCACTCTGTAGGGTTTTCTCAGCGTCTATACTATGCAAGGTGGACTCTAGTTCATTTCAAGTATAGTTATGTTCGTGTCTTGTGTTCTCAAGAGAAAACGTTCAAATTCAAACCGCGGCTGGCGCTGCTGTTTATTTTATAGAGATTGAGATTTATACCGCCACGCCAGCCGCGGTTTGAATTTACACGTTCTTTCTAGAGGAAACAGGCCGCGGATCTAACCATAAAGCCTCTTTCATAGTTTGCCGGCCGACGTCGGACGACTCGTTATCAAATTTGATAAGTCAAGATTGATAAGATGGATAGGATAGGGTAGATAGATTTTACACATTCGATAACGAGTCGTCCGACGTCGGTCGGGCAAGTGTGAAAGGGGATTAAGACCTATATGTTTGATTATCACGGAAAAAGGCGGTCGCTTTTTCGTCGGAACCTTCTTATCACCAGTTATATTTCACCAAACAACATCGCTCCGCTGCTGGTGATAATCGAAATCGGCAGCTCACTATAAATTTTCGAGACTTCACAAGAAATCTTGAGCCTTGGAGCACTTTTAGTGGGCACTCGACTTTGACCACCACCAACAGCGAGTGGCCGCTTTCTCATCGAAGCATTCTCATGACATGTTATACATACTTCACCAAGGCCCACCGCTCCGCGGCTGGTGATAATCGAAAGTGAGAGCGCACTAGGTCTGCTCCAGAGTTTGTATGTGCGGAATAACTCGTAACAGACTAGGACTGCGGAGTAACTAGGAATCAGAGTCCATTGTGAACGCTTCACTTACGCGTCCACACATGCACGCTTGCTTAGCAGAATACCTGTAGTGGGATTGTGAACAGATTTTGATTCTTTAACTTGTTCGAAAATGGCCAGGCAATGGAGCGGAAAACATATAATCCAAAACCCCGGGTAACGGTTAATCGAATAATCGGCTCACACCTAGCCGTCGTTTATACTTCCTCCGTTGAGCGGCGCGGCGAAGTGCAATCCGATAATATTGATCACGCAGCGCGGCACGATCAATACTATAGGATCGCACCTCGTCGCGCCGCTCAGCGGCGGGAGTATAAACGGCCCTCTAGGGCCTACATGGCCGCGAGCATAGGCGGCGTTTGCTTCCAATGTTTTGCCGAGTTTTCCGGAAAAATAACAAAAATTTCGGCAAACGACAAAGGACAAAAAAGTCCCAAAAATGACCGGCAAACGACAAACGGCAAACGGCAATTGCCGCACATCCCTGGTACGAACGCAGGGCCTGAAACATTAATATTAATGTTGCGTGGTTTCAGCGCTTGCGGCGCGGCATTCAGATTAGGGCGCGTTAACTAAACCTCCTTACACACTTCAGTGTATAATTCTTTCGGAAGTTCGAGAGGCTGCGAGAAAAGGCTCTACGCACATTTTTACACAGTCCAACAACCACGAAGTCTGGACCCTTGGTGGGTCGAAATTCTACTGATGAAGAGATGCCACCCGTTGGATTGAAATGGAAAAAACACTACGATTTGTCAACGTCCACCACCTTACCTCCTCTAAATTCTCGTGCACCAGCAGGGTCGGGAAGTGAAAATCTGACAGATTTTGTTTTTTAATGGGAGTCGTACGTCTTGTAGTGATTTTTTAAGACGAAGTATGTACAGCCAATTTTCGCCCTTAATGGAGTTGAAAACAGTTGAAAGGACTTGGCACTTACTCCTCTCAGGTTGTAAATAATTACAATTCCGTTTTTAACTTGCGAAAATCACTTTTCTACGACATCTTCAACGTTTTCTGTCTTCTTTCTATGAACTATACATTTTTTCACCTGAAAATTTCACGATCCCCCAATCGTAAAATATGTAGCCTATAGTTTCCCCATAAGAAGAGGTTTGTGCGTTCCACAGCATTTTGTTTTAGAACTATGTACATAGAACATGAGACTTTGAACGCCATCTTAATTCATGATATACATAAACTCTTAAGCATTTATATTGTTAAAGATAGTGCTCTGAGTAAACTCGCAGCGAATCTCCCGCGAACCTGCCGAGTCGTAGCCTATCAGGCGCCGACTCGGCAAGTTCAAGGCGCCGACTGGGCGCCGGAGCCGAATATTGCTTATACTAGAAGCATGAATTTCATGCTTCCCCGCTGGCAAGCTTGTCAGCTGCAAAAAGTTGGGAAGCCTCTATGCACCTCTATCGTTTCTCCCTCACCTCACATATAGGAGACACCCCGACTCCAAGGCACGTCAATAAATGACGCGCGCGCGTGTGTGAACTTGGGCTGACCAATCGTCTGTCCGCCCAGCACAGAGGCGTATCGTAGGCCGCGCGGCTTCGATCAGTCGTTCAACGTGCGCGTTCCCGCTACACTACCGGAACAGTTTTGTGGTGTAGGTGACCCAATGGATGAAAATTGCGCTTCGCCGCATTGCTGTGGTAAAAATCTATCGAGAAACAATGTTCTACCAGGTTGTTCAATAAGTTTTGTCGTTCAACAAGAAAAACACAAATTTATGGTTCAAAATACACTTCAGTATAATCTCCTTGAACATATATACACTTCAAAAAAAACCAACAAAAAATCCAAGTCTCATCGTCTCATCCATAGTGATGAATCGACGCACAGAATCCACTTTATCCTTTTTAAAACGTTCCAAATGTTGCTGAGAAAGTCTCATTCGAATGTGTTTTGTTCCATTGTTCTCGCTACAAAATTATAGCGAGAATATACGGGTTTAGCGACAGAGAGATCAATGTATCTAATTTAGCCTTCGTTTTTACGTAGAATACGCGTAGAATTTTCACCTTTGTACCGTCGACACAAGAATATGCGGGTTTCAGCTATCGTAGCTAAAACCTGTAAATTCTTGCTACATGGAATGGGGCGGCGTCACAGGCCGCGCCCTCGGAGGCATCTAGCTACGCGTTGGCAGAGTATTTAACAACCTGGTACGTTGAGGTATGTTCTTTAGAAGATGCAAAAACTATGAAAACAGCATTTTTTCATCATCATTCATCATCATCATAAGCAGAACATCATCTTCCCACAACATTGGTACCTTCATATATGTATTCCACCCTATAATTTCTGATTTCATCGTTTTTACACCTTTTAAGGAACATACGTCAACGTAAAAAATAGCTTTCCGATAGATTCCACCACAAAAGGCCATTGTTGTACTCTGCCACAGCCCTGTCGCGGTCGCAGACCTGATCGACGTCGCAGTCTCTGAAGGCCAGTTGTGCTGTGCCATACATCAATCCTGCGACGCGACCGGCGCATGCAAAGTGTTCCTTTCATGGTGAAAGTGTGGGTCCCGACTTGATTCGTAGGTGAGCGAGCCTGTCGCGGTCGCAGACTAAAGGTATAACAATGGCCCAATGCGGCAAAGCGCAATTTTGAAGGACGCCGTCATTTACGATGTGTCGTCTGCAGCGGCGCAAGCAAAACACCATAATTGACGCCGGATGTCAGGAGTAGATTTAGCCGCTTGTCGAAACGTTGAAGTGAGAAAACTACATAACCGAACACAGAGAAAGATAAAGGATAAAACAAGCACCTCTGCAGGAAAAAAGTGGTGAAGTGAGGCATATATTGTAGAATTTCAACTGGTGAAGTGAAGCGGTTATCATCAATGTTATCAGGATTTCACGAAACATGTAAAACCACTTTTGACGATTTGGCCTCATTAAGATCTTGAATAATAACCCAGTTCAGATGGGGTCGCCGCAGATACGCGGCAGGTTTGTTGCAGGTTCGCGGCAGAGATTAACATCGCGGCAGGTTGGCGGCAGATACGCGGCAGGCTCGCACCAGCTTCAGAGTTAATACTAAAAGAGCATCGCGGTGCCGAGGTGTTCGCGGTAGGTTCACTGCTCGTTTGCGGCGAGTTCTCTCAGAGTGGTCGCGATAACATATGCTTTTCTTCTTTTCCTCTCTAAACCCTGCTCGAATATGTACGTACTCATCTAGTCAAAACATTGACTGAAGTGCTTGCTTTCATTGTTCAACTGTCTGTGAGGTAAATTTGCATTTATTTCTTATTCTGAATGTCGATGATTTTCGACTGCTTGGCATGAGACTGCGATCTTTTTGGGTGGTGCTGTGCACGTGTGCACGAACTATCATGTTTGGGCCTTAGAAGCTCCAATTCTAGCCCGTTTTTCACCGCGCTACCTCCATAGTTTTTCAGCTGTTTTCGATCTAAGCTGATTTTTGCAGTTTTTTCGATGACGTTTTTCGTCGTGACCACTGCCTAAAAAGGCAGTGTTCACGATGATTTTGGTCCTCGAGTTTTTCACATAAAACAATGCATTGGCAACCAAGTGTTACCAAAACAACGAAGAAACGGCAGGAAACGCATTAAAACGTCGTATTTCAGTGACATTATTCTATAACATGGACTAGTTGTCCGGTTGGATGAACATGTTCATGCCGGTTGTCACCGGTGGAAAATTGGGTCAATCGAAAATAGAGAAATATTTTATGCAAAGCAGGATCAGTTTGGGCTCTAAGGAAAGGGTGGAGCAATCGGGAGTAGAGAATTGCAAAGGGCGGGTCCACAAAATATTGCATTGTCACCACAAGCACTTCTTGTGATACTTAGGAGGTGGGGTGATACTTAAAGATTTCGAGTACTTCTGGTGCGTTGTTCACAATTTCTCCGTCATTTCAGTTCTACCCGATTTCCACTTAATCAATATAGCGAATAATCTCAAAATTTAAGATTATCGTGAACACTGCCTTTAACTAGAAATGCCCTAGAGTTTCAATGCATGACAGAGGAATTAGCCATGGTGTTGAGGTTGTCACACGTATGTTATGTGAGCAGAACGGATTTAGTCCGTTTGTCGTTCATTGTACTTAACTTCTACTGTAATCCGTGCACGCGCACTCTCAGGTCAGTATTGAAATGGATGAGGATTTGACTCGTGGGGGAAGGGAATGGCAACATGAGCTCTTTGACAGAGGGGCGGCGGGTTACGGGAATCTTCTCGATCCCGTTTCTTGCTAAAAGGCAATACAATGCGTTGGCCTCCAAGTGTTACCAAAATTACGAAGAAACGGCGAGAAATGCATTAAAACGTTGTATTTCAGTGACTTAGTCTATAACACGGACTAGTTGCCCGGTTGGATGAACATGTTCATGGCGGTTGTCATCGGTGAAAAATTGGGTCAATCAAAAATAGAAGAATATTTTTTTGCAAAGAAGGATTAGTTAGGGCCCTAAGGCAAGAACGGAACATTAGAGCGTAGAGAATTGCAGAGGAAGGGTCCACAAAAGGTGTCACAACAAACAGTTTCTGTCAAACTTAAGAGGTGGGGTGATACTTAAAGGCAGTGTCCACGATAAAAATCGTCTTTCTGTTTTCCCGCCTATCTTGAGAACGGCCCCATGCTGATTCCAATGATGTCTCCGAAATCGTACAAGACCTTCTGGGAACGGAGTTATGGTCCGTCAAAAATTGAGCTAGGGAAGCATGGTGGACGAGTTGTCCGAGGCTTGTAACTTGCGTCTTCTGCAGCCGATGTATGCGAGCTGACCTGAGTAAACAGAGAAGTTGAGAATGAAGGAAAGAACGGGGCTAATGATTGGCAATCATCGCTCATCTCACGACCTCGAGCATTCATTTGTTCACGTCGGTGGGGGTGTGTTGTGCTTTTGGGGTTTGCCTTGCGCTCGAAGTGGCAACTTCGGGCTCTTTTGGAGCTTTTCCTGGCTCGTTTTCATGCGTTCTTTCGACGCCAACTCAGGCAAACCATCGCTCCGAGCGGGACCTGCTCCTCCCAATTATGACGTCTTCGCCCGGACAGCGGCCGAGGGGCCAACTGGCACCGCGGTCCCTGTCCGGTGCCAGTTCGCCCCTCGGTCGCTCTCCGGTCGCTCTCGGAGCCACAGCGGTGCCATCGCCAGAGATAGAGAGACGTGGGATTGGTTGTTCTTTGAGTGATAACGTGCGAGCCACGTTATCACTCAAAGAACAACCAATCCTGCGGGTATAAAAGGCGGCTCGCCTCGTGTAGACGGGTAGTTGGCCTTACGAGGCCACTCTTGAGAGGTGACCTCGGATCACTCTCAGGATGACGATTTTTGGCGGCCGAGGGGATCCCTCATGGCCCGCGGTGGGGGAAGCTTCCTCATTGCGGCCCATGCTGGGATGGTATCCTTGTTGCGGCCTGTGGCAGGATTAACCTCCTGACTCGCAGGCTGTAACAGGTACCTTATCCTCTTAACAGGCCTAATTCTCTCCAGGAGAGGCTGAAATAAAGAAAAAATAGCAATTAGGAAATTTTTGAAAATCGCCCGAACAGAGACCGCAGTGCCAGTTGGGACCGAAGATCGCTCCGAGCGATACTGCTGTGGCCCGGAGAGCGGCTGCTGTGGCCCGAGTAGATGGCTAATTTTCGCTCGGAGCGGAGAGGCAGCGCCGCTCTAGTAGCTCTCCTGTACCGCTTGGAGCGATGGTTTGCCTGAGAATGTTACAGTGTGCCCCTCCACTACCCATTCTTAGTGGACACTGAAAAAGATTTTTTATCGTGAACGCTGCCTTTAAAGGCACAGTCCAAGCTCAGGGGTAATTTTTGATAATATATTCCGGCCGCCGTGTATAGCAACCCTGCCAAGCGCGGAATCTCAATTCGCTCAATGAAGCGAGAAAAAGCGAGGAAAAAGTTGACCTAGCCCCCTGAAAGAAAAAATGGGTGACGCCCCCCCCCCCCCCCCCCGACAAGCTTCCGATCTCAATAGGGAAGAGAAGCGCGATTGATTTTATTCAAAATCTATGTTCTTCCGTTTGTTTTCTTTCTGTCTTTATACTGGGACCTGTTTCAGAACTATGGCTGCGAATAACGAGAGAAAACAGGCTCGAGACAACTCGTCCGTAAACTTCTCGCCGTTCAAGTTCAGGATCTTTGAGGGGCCATAACTCCGTTAGTAGTGAGTTCTGAGTGATTTCGGAGACACCATTGTGGTGAGCGTGAAATTTTCCCTAATATAGGCAAGAAAACAAATTCGATCTTGAGGTTGGACTGTGTCTTTAAAGATTTCGAGTAATTCTGGTGCGTTTTTATCAACCTCTATGACATTTTAGTTCTACTCTGGGGCCGCTCAGTCAATATAGCGAATAATCTCAAATTTGAAGATTATCGTGAACACTGCCCAGTCCTCCTAAAGTTGTGCACCCCAAGCACTTCAGTCAATGTTTTTGACTTGATGAGTACATAAATATATTTGAAATTCAATTTTAAGCCAGCTGATGCTCTTGATATAAGAGGTCATCGATGCCGATGATGTGGAGAGGGCTCGTCCACCATCAAAAGACAAGAAAGTTTAGGCTTCAAATTTGGCCCAAACAGTGGTTTTTTCGCGATTTTTTCTTTTGGGTCCTACTACTCGAGACCCAGAAAAGGGTTTAGAGGGAAAGGACGACAAGCATATTTGATCGCGACCACTGCCTTTAAAGGCATAGTCCGAGCTCAGGGGCAAAGACTGAGATTTCCACAAAATTTGTGATGTAGACCCACCCCATAGAACACCTGCCAAGTGCGAGCTCTCAATTCCTTCGGATGGGCGAGATGTAGGAGGAAGGCACCCTGGGGCGCCCACATCAGGAGGCCACATTGGCACGCCCTTTTTACGATCTTTCGAGCTCAACAGTGGCGATATGAGCGATGATTTCCGCTCTATAGCCCCGTTCCTCCCATCCCATCAATCTCAGCCTCTCTATTTACTCAGTGCTGGAATTCATGAACGCCTTGGGTCCCGGCCGGGTTTGGCTTGGTTAGCTGCCCCAGCTGGGACCAAACTGAACCAAACCACCACCTCGGAGGTGCGGTTACACCGGACCCAGGCGTAGCCCAGTCCTGACCGAACCTAGCGGTGTTGCATCGCTGGCTTGCAAACGTTTCCAACTAAACCCTGCTGGGACCCCGATTGAGCGTTCATGACTCCCAGCCCAGGTCAGCTCGCACACATCGGTTACAAAAGATGGAAGTTACAAGCCTCGGACAACTCACCACCAGGCTTCCCCAGCTCAATTTTTGAGGGGCCATATCTCCGTTCCTAGGGAGTCTTGCACGATGCCAGAGACATCATTAGAATCAACGTGGGACCGCTTCCAAGATAGGCAGAAAAAGAGGTAAATGATCCTGACGTTGGACTGCGCCTTCAATGATGTAAGTTACATGCACGGTCAACAAAACGTCAAGTGTCGGAGCTGGCGTTATCATAATCTTCCAGGTTGTAGATTTAACAAAATGATACAATATTTAACTGGGATTTTGATCGAAAGCACGCAAGAGAGAAGCCTCGGGCTCAGTTTGGCTGGTCATTCTTCAGAGCACCAAAAAAACTCTGAAGGGACAGAGTTGGAAATGCCCATTAATGCTTCGCAGATTGTAAAAAAAAGTAGAGAAAGCGACAAGAGTCACATAATATTACCACGAAAAAAAAAAGAACGGCAGAACCATAAGAATGCCAGTGGAAAAAACAACTACCTCAGGTGATACCGTCGAAAGAACTCGTTTCTCATCCCAGAATAGCTGCTTAACAGCACGAGTCCACCTCACTACCAGGCTACGACTCTGCTGAAAAGACTAATCCGCGACTTTTGTGAGAGGACACACTGCTCTCCGCTCGAAATATATCCTATCTCGAAGTGGAATTTACTGCCGTTGATCGCCTGCGTGTGCGCGCTTATGCTGCGTCTCCTTTCCTCCCTCACCTTCTCGCTATTTCCACACTTGCTCCGCCCAATAACGCGTAGGTGTTAACTAATTTGGCCACCGAAACGGAAAATACACATACCAGCGGAAAGCCATGCACTAGGAAGAGTTGCTGCCGTAAACTAAGTGATAAAGTCTGCAGTCATGACTTGAACGTTATCTATTTTACGCGCGGGATCACGGTAGCCCTGCATTCCTTATGATCGGTATATACGAACGTGCTTGTCAAGATGAATGGCTCGCACCGTTGGTTTAGTTTATGTAAGGATTAGTATAGATGATTTTTCAGGGCAGAAAAACTGACTAAAGCCTCTTTCACGCTTGCCCGACTGGCGTCGGACGACTCGTTATCGAAAGTGTAACATCTATCTACCCTACCATACCCATCTGATCTATCTTAACTTATCAAATTTGATAACGAGTCGTCCGACTTCGGCCGGCAAACTATGAAAGGAGCCTAATGCCTCATTCATAGTTGGCCGGACGACGTCGGACGACTCGTTATCAAATTTGATAAGTTAAGATAGATAAGATGGGTAGGGTAGGGTAGATAGATATTAAACATTCGATAAAGCCCCTTTCACAGTCTGCCGGACGACGCCGTCCGACACGTTGAAAGTGAGTCGCAGTGCGAGGGAAACTGCGGTGAACAACCGTCAGTTCCGACTCTCCAAAACAAAATGTAAGGCCAAAACAACACGTTCTAACCCGTCATAACTTGATCCGAGGTCGTGTCGATGATTTCACCGCACTGAGACGTCAGTCGGCCGACACCGCAGTGCGGGGTGCACTGACGCCGCAATCCTATCTTATAACATGCCGGACGGCTTCGTCCGGCAGACTGTGAAAGACACTTAAGGAGTCGTCCGACGTCGGTCGGGCAAGTGTGAAAGAGGCTTAAGCTACCAAGCAATCTCAGCGACTTGGAAATGATACCTTTTCGCCAGTTCTACCTCAATATCAATCCTAACAACCAGGGCTCTGAATAGAGTTTGGGCAGCGCAAGGTAATTTTGTTCAAAAAGTGGGAATCCACCCGTTTATATCTTTTTTTTTTGTTTTTGTTCGTGTTGGACATTCGAAGGTTTAAGTGTTGAGGATGGTGTTTTTTGTCTTATCTTTCAATACGTACATACGTGATCGTGTTGTCTGATTGTAAGATGAGATACAGGATTCTTGGTGTTTTCAATTTATAGTTGCTTCTTTCAACCCACCTACAAGGCTCACTATCAAATCTATATCCATCAAGACATCAAAAAAACTGGGGCACTATCCTAGACGGGGGGGGGCACTCAGGATTAAAGAGAGAAATCAAATGAACCACCGACTGAAAAGTTATCAATCGAAGTATCGAAGCACTGTCTTCATAAAAAATCGAAGCACTGTTTTCATAACAACAACGATTGATAGCAGTATCCTCAGAATCGTTATCTAGTGTTTTTATCGAGGTTGGAGAAAATTTTACGCTGTACGCAATGGTGTCTTCAAAATCGCTCAGAACCCACTACCAACAGAGTTATGGCTCATCAAAGATTGCAAATTTGGAAGGTGAGAATTTCGTGGACGAGTTGTTTCGGGCCTGTATTTACTCGTCGTTCGCAGCTATCGCACCAGTGCAGACCACGTTATAAAGCTAGGCCGATAATAAATGGAAGAACGTCGATTTTGATCAAAATCCATGGCGCGCCTCGTCTTTATTGAGACCGAAACTTCTGCAATGAGCGGAGGGAATGGGTGCTCGATTTTTCTCGCTTATTCGGAAGAGTTGAGATTCCGCGTTTGGCAGGGTTGCTACACACGTCGGCTGGATCAAAATATCAATTTTTACTCACAAGCTTGGACTGTGCCTTTAACTTCATTTCTATGAGTGAATGTGGGGTTCCCGCCCTCGCCTAGGATAGAGCCAAAACTAGTAAGGGGTATCAGACAGCTTTGGTCATCTTTCGAGCACTGTCGACGACATTGCTTGTACGGAAGATTCTGGATTTTAGACGCTTGATGGCAACATGCTGGAGCCGGTTACTCGGCCGAAAATAATTCTGATTCTGAATCTTTCCTGAAGGCGAGTAAGTAGACTTCGATCTACACATTCATGACACAGTCATTCTGCAACTGGAGTTTCACAGCGAATATAAGACAGACGTTTCGCTCAAACAGCCTTTTTCACACTACAAACACCCTGTCGCTCATCACTAGCTTAGAAGGCTGATAATCAGATATCCGCGATGACCGATGATTTCCTTGTCATGTTTGTGTGTATTGCGCATGTTTCCGGCGGAATGTCCGCAATCTACCTGGCGGTTGGGAGGTGAGGGTGAATGGGTGATTAGTATGTGACAAGTGTTGATGTTTGCTGATGAGAGCGACGACCTGTCGAGGGTTATCGCCGTTCATATCTGGTAGCGTACGAAGGGATTAGCACGCTGACCGCGAGATAACACTTATTAGGTAATAACGAATGGCAGCAGCCATCCAGATCATAGGAATTAACAAACAAGGGACATCCCAGAGTTAAGAAGAGAGGAGTTCGCGAAAGATCGATAATCGATTTTCCAAAAAAAAGTCGATGGGAAACGCAAACATTGATTCTTCAACCACACTTGACCACAAACTTCGTCTCCCAAATACCTTGCTGGAATTCGAAAACTGTAGAAAATGAGATAATCTTGAAACTGACCAGAACTGTTTTCGTTCACGAGATGACGACCTACATATTTTCTTTCCCTGGAGTGTCCAAGGCCTTTAGCAATGGCGCGATTTTGAGCAGACAAATGCTCAAAAAAAAAGCTCCAAACTAGATACATAGTATGTAGCGCAAGATGTGGGCTGTTAGAAGAGCTTACTGCTGTAGCTCTCAAGAACTGGGGTCTTGGAATTGCTCTGTACTAGCTGGAGACTATCAGTCCCTTATTTATTGTGAGGTCACATAGATCCATTTCCTGAAGCTCTGTCCTTTTTCAAAACGCACGCCTTGACGAAAGCGAAGGTGCGTGCAGAGGCGCAGACTTTAGAACATTTCGACATAAAAGAAGATTCGTGTACCGGCTTCAAAAACGAAGTTTTTATCAAAGGTCAGGTTCTTGCAAAGCAAAATAGTGCGAAATCGGAATAAGAACCTTCCATAAAGTTAAAAGGGGCTTTCATTGTGAACACCGCCCCACATTCAAAAAAAAATTTGGATGCTAAGAATTGTACTCCTGAATAATGCAAATGACGGTTTTGGGAAGGAACATGCCGTAAATGTTCAATGAAATTTGGACGTTGACAACTCTTGAGATGAAGTGCGGTCCTATTTAGTTGTCCAACATATAATTTTTTTAGGCAAGAAATTGACCCACTGTATAAATTTCAGAAAAAAATAACGCTGCAAAACAGAAGTCTCTTAGAAAGATGGTAAGCGATAGCCAGAAAAAACTAGTTAGTCTGACTACTCCTTCAACATGGAAGGTCCGGAAAACATAACTGTATTGCACAGTAAGAACTCGCCGTAAATGCTCAAAAGCGAGACAAAAAGAGAAGAGCAGGTATTTAGGAACAACTGCAGGAGAAAAAAAAAAGATTCTAACATCATGTTGCTAATCCTTAAGGGAACCCCAGAATCTCAAGGTACAGTGCGTCGCATAAGTATACGAACACCCTGAAATTTCATGGTTGGACCATTCGAACGACGTTTCAAGCATCGGCACCGGTTTCTATGTTTTCCGCTATGCCGAAAACGGTAGGTCACATTGTAGGAAGGCAAATCGTACACTTTTTCCTTTTTTACATACAGAAATTCATTTTTTAGCCGTCGCATAAGTATACGAACACTTGGGAAAATCATAAATTTATCGAATAATTTCAAACACTACATATGGAAAAAGTCTTCAGTATGATGTTACACCACCGTTACCCGAAATAAGTTCAAACCGTCTATCTGTCATGCTATCACTGAGGTTCTGGAGGGTCCCTTGGTCAATTTCGTTCCATGCGTCCACGATGGCCTCCTTGAGTAACTCCACAGTTCCGTATTGCCTCCCATCCTTGTAGAGCTTGCGAACAATGATTCCCTAAAGGTTCTCGATAAGATTCAGATCCGGACTGATCGCTGGCCAAGGCAGAGTATCGACGTTGTTGCACCGGAGCCACTCCAGAGTAGATCGGCTGACGTGTATAGTGGAATTATCTTGGACATAACGGAAGCCCTGACGTCTCCGACGACGAAAATACGGAAGAAGATGCGAAGCCAACACTTCCTGGTACTCAAGTGAATTCATACGATTCGATACGAATGCGATTCCGACCTTCCCAGTTGCTGTGAAGGCTGCCCAAACCATCACGCTTCCTCCTCCAAAGTTCCTGCGGCTGAAGAAAGCCGGCTCCTTCCGAAGATCCCGCCAGTAGTGCCTCGAACCATCCGGACCATCCAAATTAAATTTTTTCTCGTCCGAGAAGACAACCTGAAGCAACGGGTTCAAAAATTTTCTATGAAATTGGATTGCACGCGATTCAGCTCACCTTCCTCCAATTTGTACCCAAGTTTGAACGGGCGAACTGGAGCCTGGCCGACTTGTGGCGTTCTTCCAAGCGCGGAGCCTTCTTCATTACGGCTCTTTCGATGTTTTCGTTGCGATGGATCGAACGGAGGATGGTATCCTTTGACACATTCAGCGAGAGTTCGGAGCGGACGGTCGCGCTAGACACCATTGTGTTGGAGACTCTTCTGGCGATGCGTCGTTCGTCGTGTCGAGTGAGCTCCCGAGGCCTCCCAGAGCGAACACGCATTCCGTAGGGGTCCGGATTCCGTAGAAACAAAGAGATGCAGCTTGCTGAACGTCCAATTTGCCGAGAGATTTGTCGAACTCCATGACCGGCGGCGTAGAGAGCCTGGGCCTGGGCCTGTTCTTCGGAAGAGAGATGTGAACCGCGTGGCATGATGATAGTTTACGCATACAACTACATTCTTTACTCTCCCGCTTGAAACAGGATTTTTTCGTATGTCTCTTGTACAAAAATTTCGTTTCTCTGAAGTGTTCGTATATTTATGCGACGGCTAAAAAATGAATTTCTGTATGTAAAAAAGAAAAAAGTGTACGATTTGCCTTCCTACAATGGGACCTACCGTTTTCGGAATAGCGAAAAACATAGAGACCGGTGCCGATGCTTGAAACTTCGTTCGAATGGTCCAACCATGAAATTTCAGGGTGTTCGTATACTTATGCGACGCACTGTATAATTGTGCTTCAGCCACGAATAAGTTATGTTACAAGCATTAGTCACTACTCATCTAAATTCTTTTGCAAAATTAGTAGTTATCTGAATATATACTTGAAGGCTTCGTTCGCGTTGGGAACCAGTTTTAATTTTTAAGTCTCAATTTCATGAATGAGGCCGGTAGACCACACCGGTAAACTTCGGTTCTTCAAAAACGTAGGGTTATGAGGTTGGAAGGGGTTAAAGATGAGGATCCGCCACCAGTTCTCACCAGTCATCTACCACTTTTTCATAGAATGTTGATGAAAAACCGTAACGGAACAAACTCAACGTGCAGAAAAACTCCGAAAATGTCAGTGACGAGGTCTCCAAATGCAGAAAAACTTCAAAAACGATTTTGGCGCCAAGTTAAAATTCAATTTTACAGTGTGTTCAGACTGGCTTTCCTTTACAATTGAAGGTGATTTACGAGCCCTCTCGACATTTTCCTTCACTATAGAGGCCAAGCTACACAAAAACATGGACAAATTCTATACGGCTGTCTGCGCGTACGATGCCTGTAACACATGGAGATAGCGGAGAAAGTTGCACATTATGAGGTTGAGATAATCACAAAATAGAAAAAGCAAATCGTTCAATTCATATTTACATATGTAACAGAGGGTCGATCCTTGCTAGAGAAATTTCCCAAGATGTAAACTACGGGGCATTTTTAAAGAGTTCTCACTTTTCATTACCACCAGTACATCGTGACAGTGGGCTTTGGTGGAACATAAGTTGTGATAAGGATTTTTAGACAAAAAGCGACCGCAGGCAGCTGGTGACAATCGGAATAGAGAGATTAAAGGCAGTGTTCACGATAAAAGTCGTTTTTCTGTTTTTCTGCCTATCTTGAAAATGGTCCCATGCTGATTTCAATGATGTCCCTGGAATCGTACAAGACCTCCTGGAAACGGAGTTATGGCCCCTCAAAATTCAGCTAGGGAAGCATTGTGGACGAGTTGTCCGAGGCTTGCAACTCCCGTTTTTCGCAGCCGATGTGTGCGAGCTGACCCGAGTAAAGAGAGACGTTGAGAATGACGGGAAGAACGGGACTTTTGATCGGAAACTATCGCTCATTTAACCACGTATTCAGGGGAACTGTTATAGGATGATGCCCAATGGGTTGACTGGCCCACGAGATTTTCACCCACTTACCGGCCGTTTTTCGTCGCGCTTCCGTTCTTATTCTTCTTAGAGGGACCCAAAGCTTACGTTTTAGCCAAAAAAAGTGCAACTTTTTCTTCGTGAACACTGCCTTTAATAGGAATGCCCTTGGCTTCCTGGTAGTTGAATTATGTACAATACCGCTACTATCCAAAGGAAAAAAATGGGCGAATTGGGCAAAGTGGGCAACGAAAGCGTCTTTCGACCACAAGTCGCTTCAATGTGCTCCGTTTTCATATTCGAAAGCGCCGAAATGTACAGCATTTCGTGATCTAGCCAACAGTGTAAAAATATTTTGCAAAGTTTGGGAGCAACATTCTTTTTCAAGGCGAAATACATTTCCATTTTGACCATGCTAGAGATCGCGTACGGTTGTTTTTGATCGAATGGACTCGTTGTCTTGTGATAACATTATCAAATTCATAACTAACTCCATCCTTAAAAAGCGTTTTCATAGGTGAATTCCAATTTTGTCTCATATAGTTAGACAGATTGTGGCACAGTGAACATTTTGGTTCTTTCGAAATTAAAAACGGAGCACTTTGAGGCGAGTTGTGGTCGAAAGGCGCTTCAGTTGCCCACTTTGCCCATTTCGCCCGTTTTTTCCCTTGGATAGCAGCGTTATTGTATATAGAAGCATCTAAGAATTAAGATGAGAAATTACCTCATTCAGATCGGAACAAAACCAAACAAGTGGAATCTACGAGATGGATTCAATGAATAGCAAATTGACCTCTTTGATGAATATGGTGGCGGATTCTTCTCTTCGGGAACTTAACACCAGGAAGAAGATCGTGAATTTTATGTCCTACTCGAGACCCTCCAATCGTTCTTTTTTGAATTTCGTTGCGGCCCAATCTCCCAATTGCAGATTTTTAGCCCTCTAACTACTGATGCCCTTCGACTTTCATTTTAGCTCTGCTCATTAGAATAAAATTTCACTTCACGGGATCGGCTTGAGAAGGTATGTAACTCATCTCTGCTTTGTATTTTCAAAGCTCCATCGCTGGAGGAAACTTTCCCATACAAATGATAGAATCACCTTCCTTACAAAAGCGCTGGCACCGATTTTTTTCGTAGCTATAGCCCTAAATTTCTGCTAATGAAAGAAAATTGCTTGAGAATGCTATTTTCTACAGACTTTCGTGAATTGTCGATTTGCTCGCACTCATATAAGGAAAATAACGGTATCGTCTTTCAAAGCCTATCAGCTTAAAAGCAAGATACACATGTGTAGAAACGGGCGGTTGAAGGACGATGTGCAAGATTTCGGAAAATCCCAAGGACAAAACCAAACGAATCAAGAGGTGGTTATAAAGCTTTTGTTTGAGAAGCGTTATTGTGTCCTCCATGCCATTTCTGGGAGTCGGGTATCAGATGTTCGTTCCATACACTACGTACAGTACCGCGCATGTTTTTTTGCAAAAACGGCGTTTTGCGGAGCTCACAAAGCGCCGTATCGCCACAACTCCTTTCACAATTGACAAAATGAGTTTTAGAAAAAGTTTTCGTGTTCCTCTATGCGAATCGAATGTAATGGTACGAGAAGAAAGCCCTTGTAACTCCCGTATTTCGTTCAAAAATGTGTATTTCCCTCTAACAAGGGAACCACAATAAGTCATAGTGACCATTCCAAATGAAATGTACTTTTCTAGAATCATTTTCGGACGAAAAGTCCGAATATGCTCATCGCAGCTGCCTAGAAGCACTCTGAAAAAAGGTATGAGCGTTTTTTAAAGCTTTGCTTTTTTTTAAGTTATGAGCGTTTTTTAAAGCCCCATGGAATTTTTAGGGTGCTTTTTAAATTTTTCCCCTGATTCTGCTGAAAACATGTATGTAGGGGTAATCTGGGGTGCTGAACACGAATCTGGGGTTCGCTTGACCAAATTTTAAGGTTTACTGTAGGTTACGGTAGGTAACATGCCATTTAGGAGGCAAAACCTACCTCAATATTCCGATAATCGACAAATGGACACTAAATTCGTATTCAGCGCTCCAAATAACCCCCACATAGAAACTTTGAGACAAATCTGAGACTTTGACCAAACTACCGTATACCCACCGTAACCTACCGTAAGCTGCCAAAAATCCATAAACCGACATCAGATTCGTGTTCAGCACTCCAATTAACCCACAGAGAAATAACTTGAGCATATTCTATAGAAGCACTTCGAAAATCGTCAAAAGTCGCGATTTGCCATCAAATTCTCCCTCGATGGGAATCTGTGAGCGAATACAGTCGAAAACTTCGGAAAATCGATTAATGAATCTCAGATTCGTGATCAGCACCCCAAATAACTACCCGAAGCGAAGTTTTAGTCAAATCTGGAATATTTTTCTAAAACGCTTCGAGAGCCCTCTAATTGGTATAAATAAACGCCCAACCGAAAATCCGTTTGAAGGCTCAGTCCAACCTCAGAATCGTTTCTCTGTTTTTCCGCCTATATTGAAAACGTCCAAAACGCTGTTAGTCTGCGCGAAGTTTGGAAAATGTTCCTTCAACCAAACTTAGCTTAGTGGGGTAGTTTTGGGCGCTGAACACGATTATGAGGTCCGTTTCCGGATTTTCATAAAAATAATGCGCTTTTCAGTTCATATTGAGGGATTTTGTTGTACAAATATTCATTTTCCGATAAACTTCTGGACTTGGATCTATGATTTTGTAACACTATCGTATAGGACTAAATGGAAACAATCTAAAAATGACTTCAGAATTGAAATTGGACCACTTTATAACAAGTTATGGCGTTGCGGCGCTTTATGAGCGTAAAAAACGTCGAAAAAGGCTTTTTTTGTAAGAAATTTGCTCGGTACTGTATGAACGTACAAAACTCCGTGGCCGGGGTCTCAACATTAAAGTACAAAACTTCGTTTAGTTTCTCAACAGATCAACCTATCGTAGCTTTGTTATTCTGTCGCCTATAACAACTATGGCATATGCTTATGGTAGAGCATCAAACAAGATAATAGGTACTTATAAGAAGGAATACTTATTTGAAGTCATTTCGTGGTAGCAAGGAAGAGTAGTGTTTTAGTGGGAATTATGTTCGCATGGACGAGTTCTCGTCGCGGCCAGTTCATCGAAGACGGACACCGTGGGAACTACCGTAGCCTTGATCGCTAATTGATTATCTGATTGATTAGATGCGTGAATGAAAAGGACACACGCACACACGAACACACACATACAGTACGATACACAGCTGGCAGCATCCTTAACGTTTTTCTGGGAGGGTGGGGGAGACTGTTAAATACGAAAAGCTGATTCGCTCGTTACATACAGTTATTATCCAAAATATAATAATAAGACAGGAAAAGCCAGTTGAAGGGTAGAGGTAAAACTGCTTCAGAATGATCGACTCAAGCCTTTCTTGTGTCGCCCTTCAGCACTGCAGGAGTCGACCTCCTAGATCATTCAAGTTTAACTCCTATTTTAAGCACCATGCACTACAAACAGGAGAACATGCTATCAACACACTCTGATTTCAAAATCTTCTTCATTGGCAGCGCGTTCTGCAGGGAACAAGGATTTGAGCTCTTGTGATCACTGTATTGACTCTCATTTTCAACTGCTCACTGTAAGCTAATACTGACGAGGTTACGAGTAGAAACAGCTACAGGGTATAATCGATGCCCAAGACGGTCAGGAGAATTAAACGAACCCATCAGGTTGGTTTGAAGGATCTGCTCTGAATGCAGGTCAGCGAATCTTCCCTTGTACGTCCGTTATCTTACGCTCAAGTGTAATGTGTTATCTACCGTAGTACATGTACGGAGTGTACTCGAATACTCAACTGGGTTCTTCTCTGAGCGAAGTGTGAGCTTGAGGACCTCTAGAAAATATGGTGCCTTTATAGTTTCGAAACGCACTATACTAGTGGAATGAATATTCAACTCACAAGGAAGGTTTGCCCAGATCAGATGGAGTTCCGGAATGTAGTTTTAAAGGCATCGTTCGCGCTGAAAAGCAATTTCCATTTTTCAAGCTCAATTTCATGAATGAGCCCGGTGGACCACGTCGGTGAAGTTTTGCGCTCCAAAAACATATGGTTCTGAAGTTGGAGTGGTTCAAAATGACGATCCGCCACCAGTTTTCACCAACCATCTAGCACAAGGAACAGAAGCGCCATCACAGGCGCAGATGATTCAGCATTTGAAATTTTTAATTCGGGAAATTCTGACATCCAAACTTGCCGAATGGATACTTCTTTTTTCAGAATAAGTTCCAGTGAACGAAACGCAAGAAAATTTTACCCACTTAATAAGTTTAAAGCAAAAAACACATCCGACGTTCGCTTAAAAAACTTCCGACGTATTGCACCAGACACACCGAAATTGACTGAGGGGTGCGAAGCGAATATTTCGAGACGTTTCGAAACGAGTTTTTTTGCGAAAGTTGATGGTTCTGTGGAGCCTTTCCACTCTTATTCTGTATGATAGAGAATCGCCTGCGCAAAAACATGAAAAAATGAGATCCGGTTTTTTGCGCGTACGATGCCTTTAATATGTTCTAGGGGAAGAACAGTGTTCCAACACCCCATACTCAGAATTGGCTTAAAGGCAGTGTTCACGATGATTTTCATCCCCGAGTTTTTCACATAAAACAATGCGTTGGCCTCCAAGTTTCACCAAAATTCTGAAGAAACGGCGGGAAACCCATTAAAACGTCGTATTTCAGTGACATTATTCTATAACAAGGACTAGTTGTCCGGTTGGATGAACATGTTCGTGATGGTTGTCACAGGTGGAAAACTGGGTCAATCGAAAATAGAAGAATATTTTATGCAAATCAGGATTAGTTAGGGCCCTAAGGAAAGAACGGAGCCTTAGATAGCAGTGAATTGCAAAGGAGGGGTCCACAAAAGATTTCATTGTCACAACAAACAGTTCCTGTGATACTTAAAGGCAGTGTTCACGATGAAAATCGTTTTTCTGTTTTTCCGTCTATCTTAAAAACGGCCCCATGCTGATCCCAATGGTGTCTCTGAAATCATACAAGACCTTCTGTGAACGCAGGTATGGTCCCTCAAAGATTGAGCTATGGAAACATGGTGGACGAGTTGTCCGAGGCTTGTAACTTCCGTCTTTTGCAGCCGATCTATGCGAGCTGACCTGAGTAAAGAGAGAAGCTGAGAATGAAGGAAAGAACGGGGCTAATGATTGAAAATCATCGCTCATCTCACTACCTCGAGCATTCATTAGCTCACGTCGGTGGGCGTGTGATGCGCTTTTGGGGTTTTCAATGCGCTCGAAGTTGCAACTTCGGGCTCTTTTGGGGCTCTTCCTGGCTCGTTTTCATGCGTTGGTTCGACGTTAACGTTACAGAGTGTCCCTCCACTACCCAATCCTAGTGGAATTTCGAAAACTTTTTTCATCGTGAACACTGCCTTTAAGAGGCCTGTGATACTTAAGGATTTCGTGTACTTCTGGGGCGCTTTTCTCGATTTCTACGTCATTTTAGTTCTACCCGGGGGCCACTTGATCAATATAGCGAATAATCTCAAAATTGAAGATTATCGTGAACACTGCCTTTAATGCCTGAGGCAGTCCCTAGAAAAGGAACAAACTGAACAAGGCTAGAACGGCCCGGCTGAAGAAAGTAGAGCTGATTTAACAATCGAGATGCCTTTAGATATCTCCGGTATACATGTTGAAAAAACTTGGTCCATTGATCTGAAGTGTAAATATTCTTCTGGAGTCGCTCCAATAGAGTCTTACACAGTAAGGATAGCATAAATGATTCTGCAATATCCAAATGGGACCGACCTGCAATTTGATTTTCTTCCCTACGAAACAAGCGTGCATGTACATTTAAAGGCACAGGACACCCAAAAAATTATTTTTCAGATTTTATGCTAATCTTGGAGAGGGTCACACGCTGATCACAGCGGTATCTTTGAAATCGTCCAAGACCCCCTACGAACAGAGGTATGGCTCCTTGAAAATGCCTACATTTTGAGGATGAAAAGCTGGTGGACGAGTTGTCTCAATCCTGTATATCTCTTCATTCGCAACCGATGTGCGAGAGCAAGACAGGCAAAGGAGAAAGCTTGGCAATGGACTGAAGAACGACGATTTGTTGGATTTTATCCATCCATCTAATCATCGACGTGTAATTTTGAAATTTCTTGTGTATTATCTCACGACTGTCTTAAACGGCGTAACGAATTATTATTATTATTATCTAGCCCTATCGAGTTCGGAAATCAGGTAGGGAGTGTGGCCCGTGGTGGTGAGCGAAGGAGGTTGGGCCTGTGGTAATCGCTTATATCTCGCTTATTTGAAGGAATTGAGATCTAGCACTTGGCAAGGGTTATAGAGGAGGGGTCTACTACACAATTAGATAAAAATCAAAAAACTCATCTCTGAGGGTGTACTGTGCCTTTAAGCTGAATACTGTGGTCGGAAATTTGCTGAATGTGAGGAAAATTATGTAAAAACGGCACGCACACGTAGATAGCAAAGTTAGCATCTAGGATAAGACGTGGCGCTGTGACCAGTTTGTGAAATGTGTGATCTTTAATTGAAGGCAGTGGTTGCGAAGAAAAAAATTTGTGGAAAAAATTGTAAAAATCAGCTTGATTCGCGATTGGCTAAAAGACCACGAATGTTACGCGGCAAGAAACGAGCTAAAAATGGAGTTATCAAGATTCTAGTAGTAAGTTCCCAATTCGTGCACACGTGCACAGCTCCGCCCAAAAAGATTGCAGTCTCATGTGTGTATAGTCAAAAATCATTGACGTACACAACCAGAATTAAATGCAAAGTTAACTAATAAAAACAGTTGAACATAGAAAACTAGCACTTCATTCAAAGTTTTGACTAGATGAGGACAGGAATACTTGAGCTGGTCAGTTCGAAGGCTACTGTTCATTGATTGAACTCCAATTTCAAGGCAGCTGATGTGGAGTGGGCTCGTGCACCAACAAAAGACAGGAAAGTTCAGGCTAAAAACTTTGCTCAAAATAGGGTTTTTTCGCAAATTTTTCTTGTAGGTCCTACTACTCTGAAACTTAAAAAGAAAAAGGAGGCAGGCATATTTTTCGGCGATCGCTGCCTTTAAAGGGTTTGCGGCACCGTGAAAGTACTGTGAACTCATCATGATTCGTTCAGTTCTAGCCGCATAGCCAAAAGCAAGTTCATTGGCAGGCTCGCGGAGCCGTAAACCTGCTGGGCGGAACTTAAACTAAACGGGGCCTAGTCTGATAGGCGCTGATAATTTAGCGCAGTACATACGCCCGTTGCAGATATAGTTCAGAGGTTTACAGAGCTGCAGCGACCGAAACGCTGACGCTGGCCACAAAAATGTTCTCGAAATAACCTACATATAGGTTATTTCAAAAACCCCTTAATAATCGGCACAGTCACCTCTCACAAGGGCGGAGCTCTACCGGGGAGGAGACGTCCTGAAAAAAGTTCTTCTAAGAGTTGTGAGGGACAATAGTATATGTTGGATTTCCCCTACAGGCCTTCCGGTATTCCAGAAAAAAAGAAAAACCCAGTCCAAACTACCTGTAATCCCTAATCGGAGCTGCTGGAGTTAATTCATATGCTCTTTCATATTCATATTCATATTTAATTACCGTAGAATTGCCCTATGAAAGTTTTGTCGCTTTGATTCTGGCACATTCGTGAGATATAAGCCTTTTTTCCCTGCTCACTGTGCATACCATTCCTCTAATCAAGTAATTAAAGTTGCCGTAGGCAACGAGCAGGGATGGTCGAGAGGATAACGCGGGGACTACTAAACTATGAAGGAATGCTGGGGCTGCGGGTTCGATTCCCGCAATACATCTTCCGCGAAAATTGTTTCGCATTTATTCGATTTCTAAAAGTTTAGCTCCCTGGCAAAAGTAATGATTTGGCAATGTTATAATTACAAGAAATATAGAAGTTGAAAAAATGAAAAAAAAAACGTATTGAAATATCTTTTAAAATGATTTGGCGCAAAATAACTAGAAGTAATGAAACAACTTCGAAATGTAGTGAAATGATTTAAATCGGATTTGGCGGTCAATCATAGGCCAAGTTTGGATAAGTAGTGACAGACGAAGGTTAGGATTTTAGAAGCTTTTCCGTTAAACTTAACAAAGCTAAATCAAGCGCGCAGCGGAAACCGTAAAACATTTTATTGAAGCCGTAATACGGAAAACAGCATGTGTCAAGCTATGTGAACGTTACACTCAAATCCGATGTTCGCTTGATTTAGCTTTGATAAGTTTAACGGAAAAGCTTCTAAAATCCTATCTCTCGTCTGTCACTACTTATCAAAACTTGGCCTATGATTGACCGCCAAATACGATTTTGATCATTTCACTACATTTCGAAGTTTTTTCATTGCTTCTGGTTATTTTCCGCCGAATCATTTTGAAAGATATTTGAAGACGTTTTTTTTTCATTTTTTCAACTTCTATTTTTCTTGTAATCATAACATTGCCTAATCACTACTTTTGCCAGGAAGCTAAACTTTTAGAAATATCATATAGTTTTCCCGAAGGTTCCCTTTTTGGCCTGATTTTTGCTTGACGATTCCCATTTTGGAAAGGCGAGACCTATGACTACAGTTTTTGCCTTCGTTGAATAATGAAATCGGTACCGATCGGTGTTGTCGGACAACTATAACTCCTGAAAATTGTGACCCGCAACCATAAAAAAACGACCCTTGCTTTTCCACTGGGGTCCCGTACACTTTCTGCTGCGTCCTGCGCACTCCCACTGGGGGCCCGCACACTTTCTGCGGCGTCCTCCGCATTCCCACTGGGGGCCCGCACTCTTTCTGCGGCGTCCTCCGCGCTCCCACTGTGGTTCCCGCACACTTTCTACGGCGTCCTGCGCATTCCCACTGGGGGCCCGCACTCTTTCTACGGCGTCCTCCGCATTCCCACTGGGATCCCGCACTCTTTCTGCGGCGTCCTCCGCATTCCCACTGGGGGCCCGCACACTTTCTACGGCGTCCTGCGCATTCCCACTGGACTCCCGCACTATTTCTGCGGCGTGCTGCGCACTCCCACTGGGATCCCGTACAGTTTCTACGGCGTCCTGCGCATTCCCACTGGGGGCCCGCACTTTTTCTGCGGCGTCTTCCGCATTCCCACTGGGGTCCCGCACACTTTTTGCGGCGTCCTCCGCATTCCCACTGGGGGCCCGCACTCTTTCTGCGGCGTCCTGCGCATTCCCACTGGGGGCCAGCACTATTTCGCGGCGTGCTGCTCACTCCCACTGGGATCCCGCACTTTTTCTGCGGCGTCATCCGCATTTCCACTGGGGTCCCGCACACTTTCTGAGGCGTCCTGCGCATTCCCACTGGGCCCGCACTCTTTCTGCGGCGTCATCCGCATTCCCACTGGGGTCCCGCACACTTTCTGCGGCGTCCTCCGCACTCCCACTGGGGGCCCGCACTCTTTCTGCGGCGTCCTGCCCATTCCCACTGGGGGCCCGCAATTTTTCTGCGGCGTCATCCGCATTCCCACTAGGGTCCCGCACACTTTCTGCGGCGTCCTCCGCATTCCCACGGGGGGCCCGCACTCCTTCTGCGGCGTCCTGCGCATTCCCACTGGGGGCCAGCACTATTTCGCGGCGTGCTGCGCACTCCCACTGGGATCCCGTACAGTTTCTACGGCGTCCTGCGCATTCTCACTGGGGGCCCGCACTCTTTCTGCGGCGTCCTGCGCACTGCCAAAGGGATCCCGCACACTTTCTACGGCATCCTGCGCATTCCCACTGGGGGCCCGCACTCTTTCTACGGCGTCCTCCGCATTCCCACTGGGATCCCGCACTCTTTCTGCGGCGTCCTCCGCATTCCCACTGGGGGCCCGCACACTTTCTACGGCGTCCTGCGCATTCCCACTGGGGGCCCGCACTATTTCTGCGGCGTGCTGCCCCCTCCCACTGGGATCCCGTACAGTTTCTACGGCGTCCTGCGCATTCCCACTGGGGGCCCGCACTCTTTCTACGGCGTCCTCCGCATTCCCACTGGGATCCCGCACTCTTTCTGCGGCGTCCTCCGCATTCCCACTGGGGCCCGCACACTTTCTACGGCGTCCTGCGCATTCCCACTGGACTCCCGCACTATTTCTGCGGCGTGCTGCGCACTCCCACTGGGATCCCGTACAGTTTCTACGGCGTCCTGCGCATTCCCACTGGGCCCGCACTCTTTCTGCGGCGTCATTCGCATTCCCACTGGGGTCCCGCACACTTTCTGCGGCGTCCTCCGCACTCCCACTGGGGGCCCACACTCTTTCTGCGACGTCCCGGGCATTTCCACTGGGGCCAGCACTATTTCTGCGGCGTGCTGCTGCGCTCCCACTGGGATCCCGCACTTTTTCTGCGGCGTCATCCGCATTCCCACTGGGGTTCCGCACACTTTCTACGGCGTCCTGCGCATTCCCACTGGGCCCGCACTCTTTCTGCGGCGTCCTCCGCATTCCCACTGGGGGCCAGCACACTTTCTGCGGCGTCCTCCGCACTCCCACTGGGGCCCGCACTCTTTCTGCGGCGTCCTGCGCACTCCCACTGGGGCCCGCACATTTTTCTGCGGCGTCATCCGCGCTCCCACTGTGGTTCCGCACACTTTCTACGGCGTCCTGCGCATTCCCACTGGGGCCCGCACTCTTTCTGCAGCGTCATGCACATTCCCACTGGGGGCCAGCACTATTTTGCGGCGTGCTGCGCACTCCCACTGGGATCCCGTACAGTTTCTACGGCGTCCTGCGCATTCTCACTGGGGGCCCGCACTCTTTCTGCGGCGTCCTGCGCACTGCCAAAGGGATCCCGCACACTTTCTACGGCATCCTGCGCATTCCCACTGGGGGCCCGCACTCTTTCTACGGCGTCCTCCGCATTCCCACTGGGATCCCGCACTCTTTCTGCGGCGTCCTCCGCATTCCCACTGGGGGCCCGCCCACTTTCTACGGCGTCCTGCGCATTCCCACTGGGGGCCCGCACTATTTCTGCGGCGTGCTGCCCACTCCCACTGGGATCCCGTACAGTTTCTACGGCGTCCTGCGCATTCCCACTGGGGGCCCGCACTTTTTCTGCGGCGTCTTCCGCATTCCCACTGGGGGCCCGCACTCTTTCTGCGGCGTCCTGCGCATTCCCACTGGGGGACAGCACTATTTCGCGGCGTGCTGCGCACTCCCACTGGGTTCCCGTACTTTTTCTGCGGCGTCATCGGCATTCCCACTGGGGTCCCGCACTCTTTCTGCGGCGTCCTCCGCGCTCCCACTGTGGTTCCGCACACTTTCTACGGCGTCCTGCGCACTCCCACTGGGGGCCCGCACTCTTTCTGCGGCGTCCTCCGCGCTCCCACTGTGGTTCCGCACACTTTCTACGGCGTCCTGCGCATTCCCACTGTGGTTCCGCACACTTTCTACGGCGTCCTGCGCAATCCCACTGGGGGGCCGCACACTTTCTGCGGCGTCCTCCGCATTCCCACTGGGGGCCAGCACTATTTCACGGCGTCATCCGCATTTCCACTGGGGTCCCGCACACTTTCTACGGCGTCCTGCGCACTCCCACTGGGGGCCCGCACTCTTTCTGCGGCGTCCTCCGCGCTCCCACTGTGGTTCCGCACACTTTCTACGGCGTCCTGCGCATTCCCACTGGGGCCCGCACTCTTTCTGCAGCGTCATGCACATTCCCACTGGGGGCCAGCACTATTTTGCGGCGTGCTGCGCACTCCCACTGGGATCCCGTACAGTTTCTACGGCGTCCTGCGCATTCCCACTGGGGGCCCGCACTCTTTCTGCGGCGTCCTCCGCGCTCCCACTGTGGTTCCGCACACTTTCTACGGCGTCCTGCGCATTCCCACTGGGGCCCGCACTCTTTCTGCGGCGTCCTGCGCATTCCCACTGGGGGCCAGCACTATTTCGCGGCGTGCTGCGCACTCCCACTGGGATCCCGTACAGTTTCTACGGCGTCCTGCGCATTCCCACTGGGGGCCCGCACTCTTTCTGCGGCATCCTGCGCAATCCCAAAGGGATCCCGCACACATTCTACGGCGTCCTCCGCATTCCCACTGGGGGCCCGCACACTTTCTGCGACGTCCTGCGCATTCCCACTGTGGTTCCGCAGCACTATTCGCGGCGTCCTGCGCAATCCCACTGGGTTCCCGTACAGTTTCTACGGCGTCCTGCGCATTTCCCACTGGGGGCCCGCACTCTTTCTGCGGCGTCCTCCGCGCTCCCACTGTGGTTCCGCACACTTTCTACGGCGTCCTGCGCATTCCCACTGGGGGCCAGCACTCTTTCTGCGGCGTGCTCCGCGCTCCCACTGGGGTTCCGCACACTTTCTACGGCGTCCTGCGCATTCCCACTGGGGCCCGCACTCTTTCTACGGCGTCCTGCGCACTCCCAAAGGGATCCCGCACACTTTCTGCGGCGTCCTCCGCATTCCCACTGGGGGCCCGCATACTTTCTGCGGCGTCCTCTGCGCTCCCACTGTGGTTCCGCACACTTTCTACGGCGTCCTGCGCAATCCCACTGGGATCCCGTACAGTTTCTACGGCGTCCTGTGCATTCCCACGGGGGGCCCGCACTCTTTCTACGGCGTCCTGCGCATTCCCACTGGGGCCCGCACTCTTTCTGCAGCGTCCTGCGCATTCCCACTGGGGGCCAGCACTATTTCGCGGCGTGCTGCGCACTCCCACTGGGATCCCGTACAGTTTCTACGGCGTCCTGCGCATTCCCACTGGGGGCCCGCACTCTTTCTGCGGCGTCCTCCGCGCTCCCACTGTGGTTCCGCGCACTTTCTACGGCGTCCTGCGCATTCCCACTGGGGCCCGCACTCTTTCTTCGGCGTCCTGCGCATTCCCACTGGGGGCCAGCAGTATTTCGCGGCGTGCTGCGCACTCCCACTGGGATCCCTTACAGTTTCTACGGCGTCCTGCGCATTCCCACTGGGGCCCGCACTCTTTCTGCGGCGTCCTGCGCACTCCCAAAGGGATCCCGCACACATTCTACGGCGTCCTCCGCATTCCCACTGGGGGCCCGCATACTTTCTGCGGCGTCCTCTGCGCTCCCACTGTGGTTCCGCACACTTTCTACGGCGTCCTGCGCAATCCCACTGGGATCCCGTACAGTTTCTACGGCGTCCTGCGCATTCCCACTGGGGGCCCGCACTCTTTCTGCGGCGTCCTGCGCATTCCCACTGGGGGCCAGCACTATTTCTGCAGCGTCCTGCGCATTCCCACTGGGGGCCAGCACTATTTCGCGGCGTGCTGCGCACTCCCACTGGGATCCCGTACAGTTTCTACGGCGTCCTGCGCATTCCCACTGGGGGCCCGCACTCTTTCTGCGGCATCCTGCGCACTCCCAAAGGGATCCCGCACACATTCTACGGCGTCCTCCGCATTCCCTGAGCCGCATACTTTCTGCGGCGTCCTCTGCGCTCCCACTGTGGTTCCGCACACTTTCTACGGCGTGCTGCGCACTCCCACTGGGATCCCGTACAGTTTCTACGGCGTCCTGCGCATTCCCACTGGGGGCCCGCACTCTTTCTGCGGTATCCTGTGCACTCCCACTGGGGGCCAGCAGTATTTCGCGGCGTGCTGCGCACTCCCACTGGGATCCCGTACAGTTTCTACGGCGTCCTGCGCATTCCCACTGGGGGCCCGCATACTTTCTGCGGCGTCCTTCGCGCTCCCACTGTGGTTCCGCACACTCTCTACGGCGTCCTGCGCACTCGCACTGGGGACCCATACTCTTTCTGCGGCGTCCTGAGCACTCCCACTGGGGTCACGTAGACTTTCTACGGCGTCCTGCGCATCCCTACTGGGGGCCCGCACACTTTCTGCGGCGTCCTGCGCATTCCCACTGGGGGCCAGCACTATTTCGCGGCGTGCTGCGCACTCCCACTGGGATCCCGTACAGTTTCTACGGCGTCCTGCGCATTCCCACTGGGGCCCGCACTCTTTCTGCAGCGTCCTGCGCATTCCCACTGGGATCCCGTACAGTTTCTATGGCGTCCTGCGCATTCCACTGGGGCCCGCACTCTTTCTGCGGCGTCCTGCTGCGCAATCCCACTGGGATCCCGTACAGTTTCTACGGCGTCCTGCCGCATTCCCACTGGGGGCCCGCACACTTTCTGCATCACCTCCGCATTCCCACTGGGGCCAGCACGCACATTCTACGGCGTCCTCTGCGCTCCACTGTGGTTCCCGCACACTTTCTGCGGCGTCCTGCGCACTCCCACTGGGGCCCGCACACTTTCTTCGGCGTCCTCCGCCTTCTCACTGTGGTTCCGCACACTTTCTACGGCGTCCTGCGCACTCCCACTGGGGACCCGCACTCTTTCTGCGGCGTCCTGCGCACTCCCACTGGGGTCACGTAGACTTTCTACGGCGTCCTGCGCATCCCTACTGGGGGCCCGCACACTTTCCGCGGCGTGCTGCGCACTCTCACTGTGGTTCCGCACACTTTCTACGGCGTGCTGCGCACTCTCACTGGGATCCCGTACAGTTTCTACGGCGTCCTGCGCATTCCCACTGGGGGCCCGCACTCTTTCTGCGGTAACCTGTGCACTCCCAAACGGATTCCGCACACTTTCTACGGCGTCCTCCGCATTCCCACTGGGGGCCAGCACACTTTCTGCGGCGTCCTGCGCATTCCCACTGGGGGCCAGCATATTTCGCGGCGTGCTGCGCACTCCCACTGGGATCCCGTACAGTTTCTACGGCGTCCTGCGCATCCCTACTGGGGGCCCGCACACTTTCTGCGACGTCCTGCGCATTCCCACTGGGGGCCAGCAGTATTTCGCGGCGTGCTGCGCACTCCCACTGGGATCCCGTACAGTTTCTACGGCGTCCTGCGCATTCCCACTGGGGGCCCGCACTCTTTCTGCGGTAACCTGTGCACTCCCAAACGGATTCCG
>JAPDOI010002070.1:0-83641 GCA_029168955.1 Aplectana chamaeleonis | reverse complement strand
CACATAAAGTTATAGATTTGCAAAAAATGGCCTTGTCCTTAAGGTGAGAAATGGCAGGATTCTGAAGGGGTTACATCAAAGTATCCTGTGTTTTGAGCATCTGTAAGGCCTCATTCACATGGTCAGTATTTGTAAGTAAAAAGCAGGAGTGGGTTCAAGACACAGATGATATACAAATATTTTTAAAAAATAGAACTAAGGGCACATTCGCACTAGCGAACGATGTTAGAACGGATTTAATAACGGAATGCCCTAACGCTAGTGTGAATGTGCCCTTATGTAGTTGAATGTCATCCATTTTTTTTGCAGATCTGGAGGAGGAATAAATTATTGTTGCTAGGATATCTAATAAAATGAAAGTCATGTGACAGCTCAAGTTCCATTTTATTTGTTTTTTCGTGACATTCAGAGCTCTGTGTGAAACCTTTGCTTGACATAGACATTGTTTTCTAGCATTTTCTAGCTATAATCATGCCGGAGGATATAAACGCTGTTTTCTTCCACTGGCATCTATCTCAGAGATTTGGACAGCAAGCAGCGATGCTGGACGAAGAACCGGAGAGAAGGAGGCAACAGTGGGTTCATCCTATTGTCATTCAGTGTCATCGGAAGGGACAGTTCCACACATTATACAATGACCTGCGACAGGACTTCTTCGAGTTCCAGAGTTACTGCCGTATGTCCATGGAGGCGTTTGATCATCTGCTGGTGTCTCTACATCCGGACCTGACCTTCATGGATACGAGTATGAGGCGCAGCATCTCTGCAGAGAAAAGGCTTATAGTCACATTGAGGTAAGAACTATATATTGTGTATTTGTTATAAAAAAATAATATATTACATTTTTTTTTCTTACCACAGATTCCTCGCAACTGGAAACTCCTTTGCATCACTGCACTTTGAGTTTCTGCTTAGGATCTCAACTATCTCTGGAACCATCTGTCATACCTGTAAAGTCATCTGGCAGCGACTCAGAGAAGCGGTCATGCCCACCCACAAGGCGGAAGATTGGCTTCGTACCGCAGAAGGATTTTACCAATCAACGCAGTTTCCAATCTGTATTGGGGCACTAAACAGGAAATATATTTGTGTAAAGAAGTCGCCTCACTCAGGGTCCCAGTATTTAAAGGGGTATTCTCATTTCAGACAATGGGGGCATATCGCTAGGAGGGACCCGCACCTATATTGAGAACGGAGCGGGGAGAGCTGTGGCTGGAGGACCCCAGATTTCCTGGGGTCCGTCCACCACCCAGCGCTTCTCCCCGCCTCCGCCATAGAGGTGAATGGGAGCCTGGGCCGCGCATGCGCGGTGCGCTCCCATTCACTTCTATGGAGCCGACGGAAATAGCCGAGCCAGCGCTCGGCTATTGTCGGCGGCCCCATAGAAATGAATGGAGGGCGGCCGCGCATGCGCGGTACGCCCTCCTTCACTTACGGGGCCCCGTTCTCAATATAGGTGCGGGTCCCAGCGGTGGGACCCGCACCTATCAGACAATGGGGGCATATCCTAGCGATATGCCCCCATTGTCTGAAATGAGAATACCCCTTTAATTACAAGCAGTATTTTTCTGTAGTGCTAATAGCCTTGGCTGACAGTAATTACGGGTTTGTAATTGTAGATATTGGGGCCTACGGGAGCACTTCAGACCCCCAAATCTTTAATGCTTCTAGAATTGGTGAACAGCTTTACGCAAACCAGCTTGCTCTTCCAGAGCCAAGAAGACTTCCAGGATCTGTAGGTCCGCCAGCTCCATTTGTGATTGTGGCAGATGAAGGATTCGCATTGTCACCCCACCTGATGGGGCCCTTCCCTGACGCAATCTTTATGCAGATATTGGTCAAAATACATCTTTTGTCATTTTTGACCAGAGCCGATCTGAACATTGGCTTTCTGTGGTTTTGGGATAAGTTCCAGAAAAAAGAAAAATTCTGGTTGGCAACCCTGTGACCTGGTTATACCTGATTTCTCGAGATTCGTGACAAATTAATTTGTAACAAAACAAATTTCTTATCAAAGTTCAGCGAATCGACCAAATCAACTTTTTCAAAACTTTGCTCATCAATAATTGTTAGTTATAAAGTTTTTGATATTTACAGGGGTGTTATGTGCCTCCATGTGCCATTGGTGTCATCTATGTGGAAACAAAAAAACAAAGAGGACCGGCACTCACTTCTCCGAATGTATCTGAATATTTATTGAATCTCCATACACCAAGGAATTTTATTCCCTGGTGTATGGCGATTCAATAAATATTCGGATACATTCGCAGAAGTGAGTGCCGATCCTCTTGGGTTTTTTGTTTCCTTGTGGGACGCCTACCCTGGACGCAAGCACCGCAGGTCTGAATCGGGAGTGCCGACTGTTTCTACATGTGGGTGTCATCTATGTGGAGGGAAAACTATGTTAATGTCTGGGGTGGATCTTGTATACTCACTGTTTACTCAATGGTTTCTGTGCTGAAGCAGCACAGTCTTCTCAGGAATCTAAGAAAAGAAGAAAAGCCAAGTGTCAGGTTGTCAGGAGAAGACTCTTGTGGTGGTTGGTGGTCAGAGATTAGATAGGCTGGAGTATGGACATGGGCCCTGCTCCTGGAGAACCCCTTATTGAAAGACAGGACCCTGGATGATCAATCATCAAGCAAGACACCAGGGATAGTAAAGCAATCAATGGGTGCACTGAAATGTGTAAGTGTCCATGTAAGACATGCAGAGAAGAAGTCCTCTAGAATGACTGCTACTATCTGCAGATGTCAGCCACATCTACGAGATGGAGGTCACCATCAGTCCTGCTCTATTAGCTCCATATGTCATAATAGGGAAGAGCAAACTAAGTGGGTGAAAAAAGTCATAAAAACCTGCACTTACCTGAGCCCCCAGCTCTCCCCTCTGCTGCTAATGGAGGAACTAGAAAGAGATAAGAAATATATAAGATATTATAGTAACATCAGGAGAATAACAAGGGAGGCGTACAGGGCCATGTCCAGCCAGGACTCACAGGCTTCTTGGACGGTTCCTCCTAAAGCATTTAGGGACCCAAGATCTTCTTCTCGGTCTACAAAAAATCCAAAAAGAGGAAATGAAAAGTTTGATGAGTGGAGGACGGAGGATCAGTCTATACGATGTGATCAGCTCATTATTTCTGGACTCTGCTCTTACCTTTCCTCCTCCTCTTCTTCCATTTCTTCTTCTCTGTTGGACATAAAACATAATAAATAAAGTTACATTTTATAGTCAATGGGGATGCTCATTATGAAGAGCTCTAAGTCCAGATGAAAGGAACTATAGAGACTAGTCATTCGGGGTCAAGTCATGGAGGAGGCTCTTAGGACACCAATGGTTGTGGACCAGATGGCTGTAACCTCAGCCTTACTGCTTTTATATACTTACATGGTCTCCATGGTATAAAATGTGGGGCATCGTTTGATGGTTCTTATGCTACAGGAGAAAAGACAGATCTGGTTAACTGGATACTCTCAGCACATGTGCCCCATATACCCCTCATGCGAGCCTTAGAATATTCTGCAGGATTGGTGCCCACTAATGGGACTTCTATTTGGAGTTACCAGCAATAAATCTCTTTTTATAAGGTATTATAAGCAGAAGATTTACACTCAGAAAGTATAAGGGTCATATAATAAATCCACCTCATGGGGAGTACATCATATCTGGTATCATTCTAAAAAAGAAGATTCCTATATTCTAACAAAAAAAAGAAGAAAGGTGATTATGGTGAAGTATAGTTACCGTATTGTGGGCTGGGATGTGTACACTTTGTACCACCACCTGATGGAGAAAGAAGAGAACAGATGTGACTTCTGCATGTTCTAGAAATTTTTATCCCCAGATATAATAGAATCGGCCTCGTTATTGAACAGCAGCGCCATATTCTACAGCAGCCAATCAGATCTCTGCATTTACCCCTCTTTTATGACTCCCTTGTCCTTGAGGTTCTTTGTCTGTTGGGATAATGGTCCAGGAGGATGAACACCATATATTGGGGCGATCAGACTATGGGGCAGATTTATCATGTTTGGAGTTTCAAATATCCATTTTCTACAATAGATTGTTTTAGTACAAAAAAACAAACTTTCTCAATAGTCCTCGCTGTGGAATGAGGAACCAATGCCTGCTGTGAGCTGACACTAGAAATAATAAATATGTCAGATATTGGGTGGCCACGCCCCTCATGGATAACCCCGCCTATGTGTCTTACCACGGTTCAAAACTGGTGTGTGGTGAGAGAAAATGTGAATTTGAGACTTTTTACCTCCACAATTCTGAGGAAATTACAACAAATGTTCCTCAATGTTGTCAACAATGTTTTAAATTTGAAATACTTCACAGTGATGTACATACCTCACATCGCAAAGTTCTCCGAACTCTTTCTCTGCCTCATTAATAAGCTCCTCTGCAAGGCGCTTCTCCTTATCTTCCTCCTTCTCCATATTCTCCTTCTTCTCTCGATGTTTCTCTTCCTTTTTCTCCTCTGCCTCCTTCTTATTCCCCTCCTCCCTCACCAGATGTTCTTCCTTCTTATTATCCTCTTCCTCCTCCTCTTTAGTCTCCTCCTCCTGATGATCATCCTCTTTATTCTCCTCTGCCAGATGTTCCTCTTCCTCCTTCTTCATATTCTCCTCCTCCTCCTCTAGATGTTTCTCTTCCTTTTTCTCCTCTGCCTCCTTCTTATTCTCCTCCTCCCTCACCAGATGTTCTTCCTTCTTATTATCCTCTTCCTCCTCCTCTTTAGTCTCCTCCTCCTGATGTTCATCCTCTTTATTCTCCTCTCTCAGATGTTCCTCTTCCTCCTTTTTCTCCTTCTCCTCCTCCATCCTGTAAAGAGTAAATAAAATTATAGATTAAAAAAAAGGTATTAACTGATGTAATTTACCAAACTCATCCACAACTTCTGTATCTAGTTGTCTAATCTATTCTCAATGTTTAAGATTAATTCTCATACTGTAACTAAAGCCATCAGTCCTCCCTCACTGGTGACCACACCCAACCCATACCAGCCCCTGAGGACTTCTATATGCCCATGACACTCAGTGCCCAATCATTGTACCCTTCCTGCATCGGCTCTTCTCTTCACCATCTGTACCCACACACAGGGCGCCCACTGTTATCTACACTGGATCTTGCACTTTCGGGTTTATATTCCCTCCAGTCTATGATTAGATTTAGGATAAAATGTATTTACCTGAATTTCTCTATATCGCTCACTTAATCGCCAAATCTTTAAAAAAGGAGAGAAGAAAAAACACAAGATAAGAAGAGAGAAGCAGAGACCTTACATGGAGGAGGCCTATAGGAAGAGGGGAGAAATGAGAGAGAAGAAAGGAGGGAGACAGAGTGTACTTACCTCCAGTACTAGCTGCAACCCTCAAGAGAGTGTCAGCTCTGTGTCTCCTTATATGATGTGTGTGATGTCATAATAACTGGGCGGGACTAAGAACCAGATCATTCTGTGACATCATAAGCAGCACATTAGGAGCCATTAACTATAGCATGAAAGAGGATCTGTCACCTCTGTGTGTTTTAGTAAATACTTGTATTCACCCTAAAATATCAATTTTAGAGCATATCTCCATAGAACTCTGTATTGTGCTTTACCTCTTTTATACCTCTTGAAAATGTATGAATACACTGACAATTAATTGCTGCAGTTTCACTCAATATCAGAATACTGTCAGCACTGATTACATAATATTGACAAGGATAATGGTAACACCCAGTTGGTGTTTCCTGGAGGATTAACTGAGGGATTCTATAATGCTGAGTTCTAATACCTCTTTCACACGGCCGTAGGAGCACTGTGCACGTATTGCAGACTGCATTTGCAGATCCGTAATACACTGGCAACCGTTCCGTTGCCGTTCCGCATCACGAATGCAGACCCATTCATTTCAATGGGTCCGCAAATCCAGAGAGCCGTAATCAAATGACGGAACAGAACACTACGGAATACTTCTATGGGGTTCAGTTCTGAACATGTCCTATCTTTTTGCGGAACAGAGGGATCGCGGACCAATTCAAGTGAATGTCGATTCGGCTGCCCTACGGTTAGTGCCTGTGCATTGCGGGCCGCAGCACGGGCATGGCTTAACTATGGCCGTGTGAAAGAGGCCTAAGAGTGAGACAAAATGTTATTTCATGGAGAATACAAGCATTTACTAAATCAGACGTGTGAGGAGAGCTGAGCGACCATTTGTAAAATACTCTATAAAATGGAAGTTCTGCCCCAATTACTACAAACTAGAAAAATGTAAGTTATAAGTGATAAGAGAGGAAGAGAAATAAAGGAGAAGGATGGATGGATGGACGGACAGATGGAAGGATAAATGAACTCAAATTATTAAGATGAAGGTTTCTATAGAATGTGAAGGAGGAGACGGGACAGAGAAGCTCAGACAGCCGGACATTACAGGAGGAGACCTATAGGAAGAGGACGAGGAAGGACAGAAGGAAATGAAGACACAACAGGGGCCTAAGACAGAGTGTACTTACCTCTCCACCACTAACTGTAACCCTCAGGGGAATGTCAGCTCTGCAGCTCCTTATATAATGTGTGTGATGTCATAATAACTGGGCGGGGCTGAAAAATCACAACATTCCGTGACATCATAGGCATCAGCAGCTGTGGTTTAACCCCTTAATACCACACATATGTAATGCACTATAACTCTGTATGTTTCGCCCAGTATTTCGGGGGCAGACAGATCTTTCTTTCTATGGTTTTTATCCATAGGGAACATTTTTGTTTATTATTTTATAGTCATGTAAAAACTGAAAATATTTAGAAATTGTTCTCATATTATTGTCTTTTTCCTGGAAACGAGGACACATAACTATATTTAATAATCCTATAATATTCCTAACATTTGAAGGGCGCGCCCAAGGGTCCACCCTGCTTCTTACTGAATAGTCACTGACCATGCCAGGATTCAAACCCTGGTCTCCCATGTCAAAGGCAGAGCCCTTAAAGGGATTCTGTCACTAGAAAAACACATATCAAGCTGTCTGACATTAGCTATGTGCCAATGTCAGAGCTGCTTGATGATGTGTTTGTTTTAAAAATCCGATTTATATTTTATTTAAAAAACGTTAATTTTATAATATGCTAATGACCGTCTAGAAGCAGGGGGGCGTGCCTGCTCACGCCTTCATAGCTTTGATTGACAGTGCCGAGGCAGCGCCTCGGCACTGTCTCCGTGAGAAATCCTTGCTTCCGGGTGTACGCGGAGGTATTCTGCGCAGGCGCGGTGAGCTGAGGACAGCAGGCACCAGCGTCCTCTGCTCACCGCGCCTGCGCCGAACACAGAGCGACGGCGCAGGCGCAGGATTTCTCACGGAGACAGTGCCGAGGCAGCAGAGGATCGCTGCCTCGGCACTGTCAATCAAGAGAAGAAGGGGCGTGGCAGCAGGTACCCGAACGGAGCCGCTAGGAGCAGGGCACGCCCCCCCTGCTTCTAGAGGGTCATTAGCATAATATAAAAATAACGTTTTTTAACTAAAATATAAATCGGATTTTTATAAAAAACACATGATCAAGCAGCACTGACATTGGCACATAGCTAATGTCAGACAGCTTGATATGTGTTTTTCTAGTGACAGAATCCCTTTAAACAGTACACTATCCAGCCAGCATCTGACAGATGCTTCTATTTAAGAGGTCCGCACCTGCAGGCAAAGTTCTTATTAAGACTGGGGTCAAATGGGCCCCAAATCCTTATTCTGGGGGTTCCCTGTGTGTAAAGCCCCCACACTGTATAAAGTACAGGATATACATGGATCATTTTGCAGCCGCTGTTAAACATTGTAACACAGGCTGTAACATTGACGCTGTTTACATTTTCTTGTGTACGTGGGTACACCTGATATATTCTGGGGATAACCTGCAGGCGGTACGGACTGGACATAGACCCTACATTCACACAGTGGATTACCCGCATGGCATCCACTCATGTGAAACAGCCCTAACTATTGTTTCTGTCCTTTAGATCTGTTCTGGTAACCTTAGTTGGGTGCCGTGGGCTGTTATCTCTCTCCTGACACTCAGTAAATAACTTATCTTCAGCCGAAGAACGCTTCCTTTTGCTGATTTTTCTTATGGTGACAGAAGAACGATTTCCTATGGTCCATATATCTGCTTCCATGGTCAGCATAGCTTAGGCTGCTCTGGGTGACATAGGCTTGCCTGACCGTGCCCCCCTTACTTCTCTCCTGTCCAGACTAGACTCCTGCTCTAACTAGAACTTCTGCAATTCCCTACTGGTAGGAAGCAGAACTGGCCACTTCTGCCCAGAGAGGGGAGAATGAAATGGTGGCTCTGCCATTTACACTGCCACCTGCTGGTGAACCAGGTATATTATATGAACAAACAATTGTATAGTAATCATATCATCGCACAATGTAAAGGACCTGGAAAGAAACACATAAGATGGCATTTATGTTAGTCCATTAGAGACAGTAGCAGGGTGAAGGAATGGTCACACCACTCCAGGATTAGTGATGAGCGGGAGGTGCCATATTGGATTTTGTGCACAGGTAGATGGCACTGGCAATCAGGGTGCTTGTGAAGGATGACAGTACTGTACTGCTTCTGGGATGCCATCCAGGGGCGAACTGACAACTCATGGGGCCCCCGATCAATAGGAATGTCCCTGTGTCCCCGCCCACCCTCAAACCACACAGCCCCACCCACATATAATGCCGCCAACATCACCTACACTTCTGACAGAATTTCTCTTCACTATGTCCAAAATAAATGTTTACTAAATTTAAAAAAATATATATAGAAATACTGTTATGGGGGATCTGTGGATGACAATGTTATGGGGGATCTGTGGATGTCACACTGTTATAGGGGTCTGTGGATGACACACTGTTATGGGGGATCTGTGGAGGACACACTGTTATGGGGGATCTGTGGATGACACTGTTATGGGGATCTGTGGATGACACTGTTATGGGGGATCTGTGGATGACACTGTTATGGGGGGATCTGTGGATGACACTGTTATGGGGATCTGTGGATGACACTGTTATGGGGGGATCTGTGGATGACACTGTTATGGGGGATCTGTGGATGACACTGTTATGGGGGATCTGTGGATGACACTGTTATGGGGGATCTGTGGATGACACACTGTTATGGAGGGGATCTGTGGATGACACACTGTTATGGAGGGGATCTGTGGATGACACACTGTTATGGAGGGGATCTGTGGATGACACACTGTTATGGAGGGGATCTGTGGATGACACTGTTATGGGGGATCTGTGGATGACACTGTTATGGGGGATCTGTGGATGACACTGTTATGGGGATCTGTGGATGACACTGTTATGGGGGATCTGTGGATGACACACTGTTATGGGGATCTGTGGATGACACACTGTTATGGGGGATCTGTGGATGACACTGTTATGGGGGATCTGTGGATGACACTGTTATGGGGATCTGTGGATGACACTGTTATGGGGATCTGTGGATGACACTGTTATGGGGATCTGTGGATGACACTGTTATGGGGGATCTGTGGATGACACTGTTATGGGGATCTGTGGATGACACTGTTATGGGGATCTGTGGATGACACTGTTATGGGGGATCTGTGGATGACACTGTTATGGGGGATCTGTGGATGACACTGTTATGGGGATCTGTGGATGACACTGTTATGGGGATCTGTGGATGACACTGTTATGGGGGATCTGTGGATGACACTGTTATGGGGATCTGTGGATGACACTGTTATGGGGGATCTGTGGATGACACTGTTATGGGGGGATCTGTGGATGACACTGTTATGGGGATCTGTGGATGACACTGTTATGGGGATCTGTGGATGACACACTGTTATGGGGATCTGTGGATGACACTGTTATGGGGATCTGTGGATGACACTGTTATGGGGATCTGTGGATGACACTGTTATGGGGATCTGTGGATGACACTGTTATGGGGGATCTGTGGATGACACTGTTATGGGGGATCTGTGGATGACACACTGTTATGGGGGATCTGTGGATGACACTGTTATGGGGATCTGTGGATGACACTGTTATGGGGATCTGTGGATGACACTGTTATGGGGGATCTGTGGATGACACTGTTATGGGGGATCTGTGGATGACACTGTTATGGGGATCTGTGGATGACACACTGTTATGGGGATCTGTGGATGACACACTGTTATGGGGATCTGTGGATGACACACTGTTATGGGGGATCTGTGGATGACACTGTTATGGGGGATCTGTGGATGACACTGTTATGGGGGATCTGTGGATGACACTGTTATGGGGGATCTGTGGATGACACTGTTATGGGGATCTGTGGATGACACTGTTATGGGGGATCTGTGGATGACACTGTTATGGGGGATCTGTGGATGACACTGTTATGGAGATCTGTGGATGACACTGTTATGGGGGATCTGTGGATGACACTGTTATGGGGATCTGTGGATGACACTGTTATGGGGATCTGTGGATGACACTGTTATGGGGATCTGTGGATGACACTGTTATGGGGGATCTGTGGATGACACTGTTATGGGGGATCTGTGGATGACACTGTTATGGGGGATCTGTGGATGACACACTGTTATGGGGGATCTGTTGATGACGCACTGTTATTGGGGGATCTGTGAATGACGCACTGTTATTGGGGGATCTGTGGATGACACTGTTATGGGGGATCTGTGAATGACACTGTTAGGGAGGATCTGTGGATGACACTGTTATGGGCAGGGATCTGTGGATGACACTGTTATGGGGGATCTGTGGATGACACTGTTATGGGGGATCTGTGGATGACACTGTTATGGGCAGGGATCTGTGGATGACACTGTTATGGGGGATCTGTGGATGACACACTGTTATGGGGGATCTGTTGATCACGCACTGTTATTGGGGGATCTGTGAATGACGCACTGTTATTGGGAGATCTGTGGATGACGCACTGTTATGGGGAATGTGTGGATGATGCACGGTTATGTGACAGATGCAGGGGGATGGAGAACATGTAGGTCACAGACAATCTGTTAATGGAAGGGGAAGTCAGAGCAGCACATAGAATATCATGACTCGACTCCTGACTCCTATTAGTACTCACAGTCACTATCAAAGTAGCGCAGCTGACAGGCCGGCCTGCTTCATTAATAAAGTGGGAGGATCAGGCAGGCGCGGTGACGCAGTGAATGACATACGTTATGCTGGAGTCCTGCTTGCTGTGCTACTTTGATAGTGAATACTAGACTCGACCCTGCATGAGGAGCCTCTCATGGGGACTCCTATTGGCCAGTCCACCTTATAGCTCTGTGCATGTCACCATACATTTAATACTGTACTGGTCATAACATTTTAATGCTTTATGAATGCTTCATATGGATGAAAACAATATGCAAACACGCACGTGATGTCACCATGCCATATACTCCACTCACATGCATCCACATCACTTAATGTGTACTTTGTGGAGCATGACCAGCAGCTGGTGGCCAAGAGCCAGCTCCCTCAGTCAAAAGAGTCTAGGGCTGGTGGGCTAAAAAATGATGAATATATAACACTGGGGGTCTTGGGTGGAGTGGAACCTTTATTATGTTAGGTTTATTTAAACTCTTTACTTACTCAGTCACATCACACTTACACAGACACTCTGCTCTCTCTGTCCACTCAAGTTGTGCGGTGTGGTAGAACCTGGCCAGACAGCAGTGTACGTGATGTCACTGACTGTGTCAAGCGCACCTGCTCCTCCCACTACCACTAAGCAGGCAGAGAGGAGGAGGCAGTGCGTCACAACCTCAGTCTTAGTGATGTCATGTGAAGCTACGCTGCCGCGCCAGCCTGCCTCCAGTCCTCCTGATCTACCTGCGCGCTAAGTCTGACTGACTAATACAGTTCTTCTTTAGCGTGCACTTGCCGTTTGTCCTTCTGCACTGCAGTGCAGACTTACTGAATACTGATACTGGCTGGCAGCAGCAGTCGCACTGCAGGAGGAGCGGCGGGAGCGGGCCCCCTACTGGCCACGGGCCCTCGGTCCATGCCCGATTGCCCTTATGGTCAGTCTGCCCCTGATGCCATCTGCCCATCTCTGCTGTCCATATACCAGGCCCAGGGTAGGCCTGTATGGACAGCAGAGATGGGCAAATGGCATCCCAGAGGCAGTACTGTTCCATCACCATGACTGCCAGAGTTGAGTGCCACTGCTGCCACCCCACCTGCTTGGCCTGGCTGACTTATTGGCAGTTGGCAATTAACCAGGATCAGTCAGCCAGGCAGGCTGCCTTCACTATGTAATGTAGATCACTATTTATTTGTGCCCTCAGGCACTGCCCTGGTCCCCTGAGGCCTTATTTCCAGGCCTGCACAGCCAGCCCTGCCCCCCTCCCGCCTGGCTGGGGTCTCCCTCTCAAGTCCCAGCCGCCTCAGCTCCCCACTGCAGGGGGGTCACCTCAGGCCTCTGAAGGCACAGGATGCACAGCACTTACTTCTTCTCTGGATTCTGGACCGGAGCGGCAGTGAGGAGCAGCAGGGACACTTAGGGGCAGGGGGGGCAAGGCGAGTCGAGCACCGCAGACGCAGGCAGGGCAGCTACTCTCCTCAGAGTCAGACTGAACCTGCTGCCCTGCCGCTGCGCGCCAATTTTCTTCTCATTGCTGGCTCCGCACTGCCTTTCCTGCCTGGAAGGTGGGCGGAGCCAGCCTATCTAACACAGCCCACAGCAGCTGAGCCTGAGTGAGCAGCAGTACGCTGCACTGCAGGCATGGAGCGCGCCATAGGCGTGCGCAGCCTATTGCATTAGGGTGTGCACCGTCAAGCACAAACGCGCGCGTGTATGTATGTATGTGTGTATATATATATATATATATATATATATACGGCAGCACTCCCTTCAAGATGCCAATCGGTGCAAGCGTCAGCTCCTGGTCACGGAGTCTTAATAATTTGAAAAAATGGCGCAGCACTCCTTTAGTAAAAGTGAAAATAGTGAAATTTATTCACACATGTTCAAACAGCAGCAACGTTTCAGCTCTCTCACAGAGCCATTTTCAAGCCAAGACCACTTGGCTTGAAAATGGCTCTGTGAGAGAGCTGAAACGTTGCTGTCTGAACATGTGTGAATAAATTTCACTTTTTTTCACCTATACTAGAGGAGTGCTGCGCCATTTTTCAAATATATATATATATATATATATATATATATATATATATTACACTCTGCATTTACTTACAAAAGAAGCTATTCAGTCGTCTGCTGTGCCATCCTCTGCTTGCTTCCACGGATTCTTTCCCCTCCTTTCAGTCTCTCCTGTTAGGGGGGATCTGTGGATGACACTGTTATGGGGGATCTGTGGATGACATATGACTGAGGAGGGCTATCAGGGTACATTATACAGGGGTAATATAAGTTATATTACCCCTGTATAATTATAATGTACCCTGATACCCCTTAGTTATATTACCCCTGTATAATGTACCCTGATACCCCTTAGTTATATTACCCCTGTATAATGTACCCTGATACCCCTTAGTTATATTATATAACTGAGGAGGGCTATCAGGGACATAATACAGAGGTGAGGGGTAAAATATAAGTTATATTACTCCTGACCCTGTATAATGTCTGATAGTAGCCTAGCCCAGTAGCCCTCCTCAGTTATACCCCTCATGTACCCTACGCCTCCCTAGTTATATACCTCCTGTTATTTACCCTGATACCCCTCACCTGCTGGGCAGGGAATTTGAATCTTCCTATCCACAGACACATAATTACCTTCACTTCACAGTCGCGCCTGTGCTGCTTCTGAATTGGGCCCTCTCCAATAAAAAGTCCAATTATTAAAGCTGATTAGTGAGAGTGTGGGGTACATTAGGGGTTAAATAAAAGGTTAGACTTTGTTCACATCACGTTTTTACGTATATGTTAGGGGGGAAAAAGGGAAAAGTGCAGCACTCAGAGTCCAGTAGAAAAAACGTATACGTTAATATATACATTTTTCTTTCAAACTCTATGATGAAGGGTGCACTGTATACATACATAAAATGGATAGAAAAAAAATGGGATATGAACTCAGCCTTACCCTTTAAGTTTTATTTATTTTTAGATAGGTGTTAGGCCTCATGCACATGACCGGATCTGCAAAACACAGAAGCCGCCTGTGTGCCTTCCACAGTTAACGGAACGGGCGGCCCATTATAGAGATGCCTATTCTTGTCCGCAAAATGGACAAGAATAGGACATGCTCTATTTTTTTTTTTTGCGGGGCCACGGAACAGAGCAACGGATGCGGACAGCACATGGAGTGCTGTCCGCATCTTTTGCGGCCCCATTTAAGTGAATGGGTCCACACCCGAGCCGCTAAAACTGTGGCTCGGATGTGGACCAAATCAACGGTTGTGTTCATGAGCCCTAAAGCAGAGGAGAGCCTATAGGGTTAATGACTGTAGCAGGACTGTCCACACTGGTCAGTGTGACCCCTGGGACAGATCTTCTGCAGGTCTTACAGCATTAGATCTGTCAGGGCTGAGCATTTTTAGTCATGTCCCGTCCCATCCTTTTACCTCAGAGGTAGGCTATCTGGAGCATCCAGCACATGCCTCAGGTCCCATATGATGATATATATATATATATATATATATATATATATCATTACAGGGAGCAGGGCTGAGCATTTTTAGTCATAGCCTACCTCTGATGTAAAAGATGGGACATGACTAAAAATGCTCAGCCCTGCTCCCTGTAATGTGTATATATATATATATATATATATATATATATATATATATATATATATATATATAGAAAAGTATATTGCATGTATGTAAAGAAAGAAAATGGACAGCACTCCTGTGCGTTTATGCTCCAGATCCAGGCCTTCCTTGAGAAGGCTTTCGAATGAGCATCCAGCACATGCCTCACGTCCCATATGATAGAAATATATATATATATATATATATATATATATATGCATTACAGGGAGCAGGGCTGAGGCTCCTGTTTGACCCTGACCCTAAAAGCTGTAAATTCAGTCACCCTGCAAACAGTGTGCCTTCCTGTCAGCTCCTCTCACCGACTGGCTGTAACTGGCAGTGCTGGGGTTAAACAAACAGAGAGAAGTGCCGAGGACCCAGAGGAGGGGAAGCATGTGGGACATGACTGCTGATAAGTAAGTGCAGGGCTGGACGCTGAGACTTTACCTCGCTGCTTGGTGTGGGAGCAAACTTCCACCAAAGACCTCACAGAGGGGCGGGCACATCGGGCAGTGAGCTGCTACCTGATTGGAGGAAGCGGCTGCTCACTCTTCTCTCCTCCCTCCTTCCGCTGGCTCGGTCTGCTGTTATCAGTGCATAGTGCAAAATGAAAATCGTTAATTTCTAACGATAATTTGTTTTCCCTTAGTCCTAACAGCAGCACAGATGGGGTTAATTCCCCCCGTGAGCTGGTAGGACTGGCGGAATTTTTAATGAGCCCTATCAAGTAATTAAAACTTTGACCCATAAAAGGAGGGTCATTCCCCAGTCCCATTGTGTTAGTAACAAGATAGTAACTAGGGTGGGAAATTTGTGTGCTGCTGTTAGGACTAAGGGAAAACAAATTATCGTTAGAAATTAACGATTCCCTTACGTCCTACCAGCAGCACAGATGGGGAAATAGCAAGAGAAAAAACCCCTAGGGAGGGTCCTCCTGCCTGACAGCATTTAAAATAGTCTGTCCAAAGGCCACAAATTCGGATACCCTAGAATCCACTCTATAATGAGAGATGAAGGTGGACTCTGAGCTCCAAGAGGCTGACCTACAAATAATCTCCAAAGGAAGAGAGCATCTCTCCGCAAAGGTAGTTGCCACGGCCCTAGTAGAATGGGCCTTCACAAACTCCGGAGGATCAATACCTTGGGAAATTAGGGATTCCCTAATAGCTTCCTTAATCCAGCGACTAAGAGTAGGTCTTGAAGCTTTGCGACCCTTTGACTTACCGGCAAATAGAATGAAGAGGTTTTCATCTATTCTAAACTCCTTAGATCTATCCACATAGACTTGGAGGCATCTCGCGATGTCCAACGGATGTCGGACCGGATCAGAAGAAGTGGAAGCGGAAGAAAACAAAATAGGTAAGGAGATAACCTGATTAATATTCTGGAAGGACGGAACTTTCGGTCTGAAGGACGGCAAAAACTTCAAAAGAACACGGTCTGGAAAAAAAGACGTGTAGGGAGGGTGAGCGGAGAAAGCTTGGAGCTCCGAAACCCTCTTAACTGAGGTTATGGCTAGTAAAAATAGAGTTTTCCATGTAAGGAAAGGTAAGTCCACTTCTTCTAAGGGTTCAAAAGGATGAGATGACAATCCATTTAGAACTGCTGATAAATCCCATTGTGGAATGGGTTTGAGCACCGTAGGTCTTAATCTTTCGGCCCCTTTAAGGAAGCGCTTAATGAGTGGGTCTCGAGACAACGGTTTGTTGAGACATGCTGAGATGGCTGCAACTTGAACTCTTAGGGTAGAAGGGGCGAGGCCCTTATCCAAGCCGTCCTGTAGAAACTGCAGAAGAGATGGAAGGGGCGGATCTGCATACGCCACTTGTCTGGAAGTACACCAGTTTGAGAAAATCTTCATAATTCTTCTATAAGCTTTGTTAGTAGATTCCGCTCTGGAATGAGACAGCGTTCTCAGGACCGACTCTGAAAGCCCTTCTATTCTGGGAAGGGACTGATCAACCTCCAGGCTGTCAGGTTGAATCTGTGCAGATCTGAGCAGAGATGTGTGTCCCACGACACCAGGGTCTGCTCTGGGGGGAGTCTCCAATACTGTCCCTGACTCATCTGCATGAGTTGGGTAAACCAGGATCTCTTGGGCCAAAACGGTATGATGGCTATCACCGAGGCCTGATCCTGACGGATTTTCATCAATACCCTCGGTATCATGGAAAACGGAGGGAAGATGTATGCCAGCCTGAACCTCCATGGTATTGACAGGGCATCTATCGCCAGAGGGTTGTCCTCTCGATAGAGGGAGCAAAATATTTGAACCTTGGCGTTGAATCTTGTTGCCATCAGATCCACTTCTGGCAATCCCCATCTGGCCACTATTTGCCCGAACATATCCGGGTGTAGGGCCCATTCCATTGTCGGTAAGCCCCGACTTAGGCGATCTGCAATCACGTTGAGGGAACCTCGAATATGAATGGCAGACAGATGGGAAAGATTTGCCTCTGCCCACCGGAGAATTATCCCCATTTCCAGAAGGAGGGGGGGTGATCTCGTGCCTCCCTGTTTGTTTATGTACATTACCGCGGTCATGTTGTCCGTTTGTACCTTCACTGCCTTGCCCCGGATCTGCGGAGCGAAGTGGAGGAGGGCTAGCCGGATAGCTCGAATCTCGCGGAGATTGGAGGAGAGTAGCCGTTCCTGAGAGGACCATAGTCCACGGACTTGGAGGTCTTGTAGATGGGCGCCCCAGCCTACTTGGGACGCGTCCGTGGTCAATATGATCCATTCTGGCTGGATCATAGACTTGCCTGCTGAAAGGTGAAACCACCATCTTAGAGAGGTTCGAGTTTGACAAGACAGGGAGCACAGGGAATCTAGGCCCGCAAGGGTACCGTCCCAATTGGTAAGGACCTCCGCCTGCAGGGGACGGAGGTGCCATAAGGCCCAAGGAACCGCATCCACGGTTGCTGACATGAGCCCCAACATCCTCATTAGTGTGCGAATTGAGACTCGCCGAGGAATGTACAGGAATCTTGCTAGATCCCGAATCCGAGTTTCCCTCTCTGGGGTCAGCCGGAGAGACATCTCCACAGAGTCGATTATGAAGCCCAGAAAAGTGATTGTAGTTGACGGGCTCACATTGGACTTCGACCAGTTGACCATCCACCCTAAGTGGAGTAGGAAGGAAACAGCTAGACGAAGGTGTTGGGTAAGTACTGGAACCGAGGAAGCTAAAAGAAGCCAATCGTCCAGATAGGGAACTATGGTAAGTCCCTGAAGTCTGAGGCTCGCTACAACGGCCACTACCACCTTTGTAAAAGTGATGGGGGCTGAAGAGATGCCAAAGGGGAGTGCGGCAAACTGAAAGTGCCTTAGAGACCCTGACATCCTGATCGCAATCCTGAGATACCTGCGGGAAGCAGGATGTATCGGAATGTGAAGGTAGGCGTCCTTCAGATCTAAGGTCGCCATCACATTGCCGGGCCTGAGGATGTGGGATACTGACCTTATGGTTTCCATGCGAAACCTTACTTTTCTTATGTATCGATTGAGATATCTCAAATCGATTATCATCCGGAGATCGCCTGTCTTTTTGGGAACTAGAAAAACGGGAGAATACACACCTAGGCCCCGCTCCCCTGCCGGAACTTCCTCCAGAGCCCCCTTGGATATATATTCCTGAATATAGTCTTCCAGTAGTAACTGTCTTTGAGGCTGAAGACGCTGAGTTAAACGAAATCTTTCTGGGGGGGGAGAAGAGAGGTCTATTAGATACCCGTGGGTGACGATCTTTAGCACCCAAGGGTCCTGAATCGACTGACTCCAAGCTTGTTGGAAATGGGTCAGACGACCCCCCACCGGAATGTGCGGTAAAGGCACGGGAAAATCCAGAGGAGACACAGCAGGAGCAGCGGGGGTCCACCGAGAGCCTCGGAGAGGCCCGTAGTCAGGAGGGCTTGCCCTCCTTGCCACCTCTGCGGGGGCGCTTCGGATTCTTCCGCTGAGCCCCCCAGAATCTAGGTTTAGCCTGACTTGACTTTCCTGACTGATCCTGTTTACCTTTCCCACGAAAGGGCTGTTGGGGGAGGGATTTGCCCTTCTTATCAGAAAGACCCTCCATGAGCCTATCCAGTTCTGACCCAAACAGACGACCAGGCTCAAAGGGGAGTGCACACAAATTGAATTTGGATGCATTGTCAGCAATCCAGGGCTTAAGCCACAAGGGCCTACGTGCGGCGGAAACCAAGGCCATTGACTTTGCAGCCAGCTTCAGCTGCATCTGAGCCGTGTCATAAAGAAAATCTATGGCAAGATTTGCAGCTTTGAAAGATGATAGAATTTCATCTCTGGAGACATTATTATCAATGTCCGACTGAATCGAGTTTAACCTGTTACGCAGAAAAGCTGAGACTTCAGTAGCAGCAATGGAAGTGGAGGCTGAAGCAGCCACAGCGGAGTAGCCACGTCTGAGTGTGCTCTCAGCACGTCTATCCAACGGATCCTGGAGAGAGGACCCATCATCGGTTGGGACCAAGGTGCGTTTGGAAAGCTTAGCAATCGCCATGTCCACCTTTGGTACGGAGCCCCACGACTCCATCAAAGGTTTGGCCATAGGGAACATGGACTTAAACTTCTTTGTTAAAACCGGAGCTTTCTCAGGTTTTTTCCACTCCAGCTGCATCATAGCTTGGAGGGAATCATCCGCTCTGAAGACACGCTGTGCCTTAGAAACGGGATCGGAGGGCTCCCCCTGGTCAACATCATGGTCCCCTGACCTGATGGACTTTAGTAATTTCTGAGTTTTTTCCGGAGGGAAAAAGGATGTAGGTATACCTTCCTCGTCCGAAGAAGTATCGACAGATATAGCAGACGGTCTGTCCACCTGGGCTGTAACTTCCATGGGAACCTGAGAGGAGGTTCTTGTTGATGGGAGCCTTTCATCAAGGAGATTGACGACCCCCTTGATGGAGTCGTCTACATAGGATTTGACCCAGTAATACATATCTTGTACCGTGGGGTCCGCGGTCTGCTGGGAACGCCTGCAAGACTCGCACCGCGAATAGACACAGGCATCCTCCAGAGGTGTGTCACAGTCGAAACATGTCAAATGACGCCTCTTAGTACCCGCCTTGCGGGGTTGATCACCTTCCTGAGGAGACGCCATCTAAGGAAAAAAACACAAAGTTTTAGACAATGTCCACGACACCTATGGAACCCAAAGGCAATACATACCAGAAGCCTTTCAATGGAAAAAATGAATAAACTGGAACCAGAAACTGCCTGTAAGATAAATACAGAGAGTAAGCGCTGGGAACTCTGGAGCTAACTCAAAGAGCACGCTGCCAGAGGAAGTTCCCAGGGCTGCTGGGGGTTTAAAAAGCCGGAGCCCCACCCAGGGGGCGGAGTCAGACCGAAAAACACCCCTTCCATAATAATAGTATAAAACTATACTTAAAATAATCCTTATTAGAATAATAATAAACCTATACTAAATGCAGAGGGAAATGGTTCATCATTGCAGAGAGCGCAGCAGAAGCGCTCCGACAATCTTTGCGCAGTTTCCGGCCGCCGAGACCTCGGCGCGCCGGAAATGACGTCATCCTGAGAAAGCTCTATGCTTTCTGAACGAGGACGCCGGCCGGGAGACAAAGCGATGTCCTTGAACCGGAGCGCCCGATCGACAAGAGAACCGGACGACCCAAAAACAAGGTAGTAACCCAGGGAAACCCTGGTTTAAAAAGAAAAAAGAGAAAAAGAAAAAAAGTAGCAAGAGCTACGCCGCCAGTCACCACCAGTCCGGAAGGACTGAAAAAAACACAATGGGACTGGGGAATGACCCTCCTTTTATGGGTCAAAGTTTTAATTACTTAATAGGGCTCATTAAAAATTCCGCCAGTCCTACCAGCTCACGGGGGGAATTAACCCCATCTGTGCTGCTGGTAGGACGTAAGGGGAATGTAAACACTACAAAGCACTATTATAAGTAGGGGAATCAGCGGGGGGCACCCGAGCACTGCAGTGAGCATGGAGGTGACAAGCCTATTAGGGTGTGCCCAGGCACACCCGGCACACCCCGTGCGCACGCCTATGGAGCGCGCCCTGGCTGCTGGTGAGCATGAGTCATCAGGGAGCGCGGCACGGGCAGTAGTACAGAACGGGAGCGCACGCACCCATTAAAATAAATAAAATAAATTAATACATTTAAAAAAAGATTTGTCTGTGCAGCATAAGGGTGATTATACCCGCAACTGCAAAGTGTTGGTTCCTTTAAATCCACAGGCCTGTGTAAGGTAGTTCCACTACTGACCACTAGAGGGAGTCCCTAGCTTAAAGGGAGTCTGTCACCTAATTTTCACCAATATAACTAAGAGCACTGCCCCATAGAGGATTGCATACATATCCCAAGCATACCTGTGTGCACTTTGTGCCTTTATTCCATGTCCAGGAAAAGTACTTTTATTCTGCTAGAAAACAGCTCCAAGGTGCCCAGCTGAAAGTGAAAGTAAAAATAGCTTTCAGTCCTGACTTGATTTCTAACAGCTATAGCTTCTGATATAGGGGATACAATGCTGTGATTCTGGTATCATTTTAAAGTTTGGAATGTCAGCTTTCAAATAAGGTCAGGTTCATATTTCTAGCTGCTACTAATCTTAAGATGTAAGCAACTAAAGCAGCCCTCCCCTCTTCAGTCTGGTTTGCTTTGGGCACCTTCAGCAGCAGAGCTGGGCACCTTGGAGCTGTTTTCTAGCAGAATAAAAGTGCACACAGGTATGCTTGGGATATGTATGCAATTCTCTATGGGGCAGTGCTCTTAGTTATATTGGTGAAAAACAGGTGACAGAATCCCTTTAATATATAAGGTAGACAAAACAGGGTAGTGTAGTCAGTCCAGGCTAGAAGACTGTGTTCAGCTCTCAACAACCACTAAGAGCAGCCGGTACCAGGGAGTTCCCATTATCAGTCAGCACCCAAGGATTTAGGCCGCAATCTGAAGGTAATCGGGCCTTGGAGTTTAGATATAATTCCCAGGAGTAACCAGGTCAAGAGCAAGATAGCCACCTGTAGAGAGAAACGGGTACAAGAGCAAGATAGCCACCTGAGGATATATTCAGCCTGTGGAAACAGTAAAGTAAAGGGATCCCTGAAGGAGAAAGGCCTGCTGGTTGTAATACTGCTTATATCTGCAACTGCTTAAAGGAACTGTCTCATGTAAAGGAACTGCGTTTTCTACTTGTATCATCTGCTTTTCAAGTTCTTCAGTAAACTACAAGTTGTTTGCATAAAACTGCATTCCTCAATTATTCCTACAATAACTGCAAACGGTGTGCCACCGTCCAATTGGCACTGGCGTCACGACATTAACTCTAAGATCACCTGTGTCCAGGACTATCATCATCCCAAAGACCTGCAGTCCCAGGTTAGTGGTTACACCTGCACTATTACTATCACCGTACCCAAAAAGCCACATAACTAACTCTGGGGTGCTGCAGCTTCTTTTTGGCGTCACGAACAGGATACGCACGTTTAAAAGTGCAGGAAAACGTGAACTGTTGTGCCTTAATCATTTTGCCTGTGACAAAAGGGACTGTAACCTTTATTTTTCATTTTTGGGCCGATAAAGTGTGCCTGAACTGTACCGGAGGCGCTGTGGAGTGTTGCGCCATCCTGAAAACCAAAAACTGTGGATTTATAACTGTTTTTGAGGACTTTCTGGCTTTCTGCTTGCTGTCAGTGAATGGCACCCAAGATGGCCTCCGGAGCTGCAGGAGCTTCGTGGGCGTCACCCCCTGGAGCGCGGGAGGCTCCGCCCCGCCCATTCACCTATCTGCAGAGGAGGAACGTCGCCTGGGCGTGCTGACATAGGCGCATCCTTTGACCTGAGCACGCATACGTGCGGACGCACGTCTCGAAGTCTCGCGAGACTTAACCTGTACAGCCCCAGCGGGCGCCCGCTTGAAAAGACTGCCGGCGGATGCGGTAAGAACCCCACCGGAAGTTATTAGCAGTCGCCTCACCACCTTCACCATGTCCGACGCTGAACTGAATGAACCACCGGCCCCCGAGGAGCTCGCCGGCCGCGAGTGGCACTACTGCCCCCAGCATGATGCCGCTGACTATGCCGTACTACTTCGGAGCCCCATGGTTCCCCCGCTACGATGGGGAGGCCCACACCTTGAGAGACTTTAAGGATAAAATGTTGGCGCTGTTTAAACTGTACCCTGTCAATGCAGAGCAGCAGATGGAGATATTATTGGCACAATTGGAGGGGGCCGCCAGCAGAGAAGTCATGTCCTGGCCCAGTTCTGAGAGGAGCACCTTGGACCAGATCTTCTGTCGCCTCAGAACCACCTTTGAAGCCCGGACCGCCTCTGAAGTGAAGATGCGTTTCTTTGGCAAGCGACAGAAACCTGGTGAGTCCCTCCGTGATTTTGCTCTATCCCTCCAGGAAGCTTTAGGGGCTGTTGTCCAGATAGATCCCAGGGAGGCTGACACCCAAGACCAGACCCTGAGGGAACAGTTTATTGCGGGCATATATAATGAGCAGTTAAGGGCCCAGTTGAAGATGCTATCTGCCCAACATCCTAATAGTACCTTCCTCGATTTCAAAGAATTGGCCATTAGTATACTAGGCCAGACCCTGCCTGTGGAACCCGTAGTTCCGTTAACACCTCCAGCTTGTAAACCCAAATTGACTAACGCCAGCCGGGCAGAGGCCAGTCAAGCAACCCAGGCCCCAACCTCTGATACTGTGGCCATGTTGGTAGAGCAAGTTAATCATCTCACCAAAAGCTTAGAAAAGGTGTGCAGGAAGTTAGAAGAATGGGAGAAACCCGTAATGCTAGAAGAAGAACTGTTCCTTCCTTCACAACCGTTCCCTCCTGCATATCAGGAGTCACCTCCCAGAGATCCAGGGAGGCGGATTAATGACAGAGCCAAAAACCGTAAACGGCCTGTCTGCAACCATTGTAAGAAGCCGGGCCATACCGAATCCACATGCTGGCAGTTAAACGGGTCACCCTCGAGGCTGAGGACCGCCCCTCGGGAGGTAGACCAATAGGTCCAAAGGATCCAAGCTGGGTACCCCGGTATGTGGGGTCTCGCCCTACCATCAATATCAAAATCAATGGGATCCCTTTTGAAGCTTTATTGGACACTGGGTCTCAAGTCACCACTATTCAGCAGCCCACCTTTGAAAAATTCTGGGACTCCAACCTATTAACTCAGCCCCCTGAATCGTGGCTAGAGATCATTGCGAGTAATGGCAAGTTAGTGAAAGTCCACGGATACTGGGAGCCCACCCTGCAAGTGGGCGAAGCTACACTACCTCAGCAGGGTGTGGTAGTAGTACAAGCCGGAGATAGAGGAGGTCATCCTGTGATTGTAGGAACTAATGTCTTCAAAAATTGTTACCCTGAGGTACTTGAAGCACTGCATCAGTCTCCACCTACGGCCCCCTCTGCATCCAAGAAAATTATTCAAAGGATTCTAAGTGTGTTAAGTGCACAGCAGAGGCAGAGCCGGATTAAGAGCATCATGGGCCTGGTGCTGAAGATTTTAATGGGCATTTTTTTTTTAGAAAATGGAAACACAACGCAGAGCAATTTATTTTATAACACAAAGACAGCGCCAATAATCCCCCCCAAGGCCCCATTAAGTAGGTCCTGACCCAATGACATATGTATAATAGGTGACAGTGAGACTTACCGCTCTGAGTTGTTTTCTGGGGAGTATTCTCTGTCACTGAACTGAAGGCTGCTGAACGCAACTCAACCCCGGCAGGCGGCAGCACCGCACCTAACTGCAAGCAGAAAGAATTTTGAACATCCTGCGCACAGCAGCTGCCTTTCACTTTAGGTTTACAGAAGGTGCAGGGCCCAGGGTAGGAGTCTGACGTGACGACGCAGTGCGGCGCACACAGCTGACCTGTCACCTGACCTATCACTGTCCTGGTGAGTTTTGTAAAGGGCCGGCCTGGGAGATTACAACTTGCAGCGCTGGCCCTGTCATCATCTGACAGTCAGGTCCGGTCATTGTAAAGGGTTGTGGCTGCGGGGCGGCCGTCAGGCGACTCCAGCAAGGCGTCCTATTGTCCACACTCCATCATGTCATCCCCCCCATTAATGTAGTACTGCTAATTGCCCATCCCCACCGCCTCATTTCTCCCCATTCATGTCACAGACCCCCCCCCATTAATGTAGTACTGCTAATTGCACCCTTCTCTCATTTCTCCACCTCCATGGCACAGACTTGTCCCCAGTCCATCATGTCAGAGTCAGACCCCAACCCACAACATTAATGCAGTACTGCTAATTGCACATGTGACATCCTCCACCCCATGGCACAGACTTGTCCCCATTCTCCCAGTCCATGATCCATTATGTCAGCCCCAGCACCCCCCATTAAATTAGTGCTAATTTTTTCGCATCCCTTTCCCCGCATGCTATGGCACAGACAGACTTGTTCTGACTCCCAGACCCAGCCCATCATGTCAGATGCCCCCTCCATTGATTTAATGCTAATTTTTTCACATCCCCTTCCCCCAATGGCCCCCATCATTTCCAGCATGTCAGCCAATATCACACCCCAATCGTGTCAGCATATATCACCACCCTCATCATGTCAGCATATATCACCACCCCCATCGTGTCAGCATATATCACCACCCCCATCATGTCCAGCATGTCAGCATATATCACCACCCCATCATGTCCAGCATGTCAGCATATATCACCACCCCCATCATGTCAGCATATATCACCACCCCATCATGTCAGCATATATCACACCCCATCATGTCCAGCATGTCAGCATATATCACCACCCCCATCATGTCAGCATATATCACCACCCCCATCATGTCAGCATATATCACCACCCCCATCATGTCCGGCATATATCACCACCCCCATCATGTCAGCATATATCACCACCCCCATCATGTCAGCATATATCACCACCCCCATCATGTCAGCCAATATCACCCCCCATCATGTCCAGCATGTCAGCCAATATCACCCCCATCATGTCCAGCATGTCAGCCAATATCACCCCCATCATGTCCAGCATGTCAGCCAATATCACCCCCCATCATGTCCAGCATATATCACCACAGTCAGCATATATCACCACCCCCATCAAGTCAGCATATATCACCACCCCCATCATGTCAGCATATATCACCACTCCCATCATGTCCAGCATATATCACCACCCCATCATGTCCAGCATATATCACCACCCCCATCATGTCCAGCATATATCACCAACCCCATCATGTCCAGCATATATCACCACCCCCATCATGTCCAGCATATATCACCACCCCCATCATGTCAGCATATATCACCACCCCCATCATGTCAGCATATATCACCACCCCCATCATGTCCAGCATGTCAGCATATATCACCACCCCCATCATGTCAGCATATATCACCACCCCATCATGTCCAGCATATATCACCACCCCCATCATGTCCAGCATATATCACCACCCCCATCATGTCAGCATATATCACCACCCCCATCATGTCCAGCATATATCACCACCCCCATCATGTCCAGCATATATCACCAACCCCATCATGTCCAGCATATATCACCACCCCCATCATGTCAGCATATATCACCACCCCCATCATGTCAGCATATATCACCACCCCCATCATGTCAGCATATATCACCACCCCCATCATGTCCAGCATGTCAGCATATATCACCACCCCCATCATGTCCAGCATATATCACCACCCCCATCATGTCCAGCATATATCACCACCCCCATCATGTCAGCATATATCACCACCCCCATCATGTCAGCATATATCACCACCCCCATCATGTCCAGCATATATCACCACCCCCATCATGTCCAGCATATATCACCACCCCCATCATGTCCAGCATATATCACCACCCCCATCATGTCCAGCATATATCACCAACCCCATCATGTCTAGCATATATCACCACCCCCATCATGTTCAGCATATATCACCCACCCCCATCATGTCCAGCATATATCACCACCCACATCATGTCAGCATATATCACCACCCTACATCATGTCCAGCATATATCACCACCTATGTATCAGCATATATCACCACCCCCATCATGTCAGCATATATCACCACCCCCATCATGTCAGCATATATCACCACCCCCATCATGTCAGCATATATCACCACCCCCATCATGTCCAGCATGTCAGCAAATATCACCACCCCATCATGTCAGCCAATATCACCACCCCATCATGTCAGCCAATATCACCCCCCCATCATGTCCAGCATATATCACCACCCAAATCATGTCCAGCATATATCACCACCCCCATCATGTCCAGCATATATCACCAACCCCATCATGTCCAGCATATATCACCACCGCATCATGTCCAGCATATATCACCACCCCCATCATGTCCAGCATATATCACCACCCCCATCATGTCCAGCATATATCACTACCCCCCATCATGTCATCATCCACCCCATCATGTCCAGCAGTATCACCACCCCTATCATCAGTGTCACACCCCCATCATGTCAGGCATATATATCATCATGTCAGCATATATCACACCCTATCATATTCAGCATGTCAGCATATATCACCACCCCCATCATGTCAGCATATATCACACCCCATCATGTCCAGCATGTCAGCATATATCACCACCCCCATCATGTCAGCATATATCACACCCCATCATGTCAGCATATATCACCACCCCCATCATGTCAGCATATATCACACCCCATCATGTCCAGCATATATCACCACCCCATCATGTCAGCATATATCACCACCCCCATCATGTCAGCATATATCACCACCCCCATCATGTCCAGCATGTCAGCCAATACCATGCCCCCGGCACCCACCTCACCTGCTCGACACAGTTTCTCAGCAGACAGGCAGCAGCAGTCACATGTGCTGTGCCTCTTTCTGGCTGAGGCTGCTGCGCCTGCTGTGAGAGACATTCGGCCACGCCCCCAATTATCATGTGACCCAGGCCGGGCCGTCCAGGCTCTGTGCAGAGCAGCCAGCCCAGGAAGGTGAATAATTAATAAATAATGAATATTAGCGGCGGCGCTGCGCTGGGGATGGATATGAGGCACATGCCAGCCCACCGTGCGGCTCGCTCGTGCTTACAGGCACAGGCAGCATTATATAAAATTAAAATAAAGTTTTTTTTCTGGGTGGCTGGGGCTGGGCCTATGGTCACAAAGGGGCCTGGAGCAGCAGCTCCATCCGCCCCTATGTTAATCCGGCCCTGAGCAGAGGTTTGCTAACGAGAAAGGAGAGATTTGTACCGCCAGGATCCGAGATAATAAGCCGGTGACTCTGCAACCCAACTCCCAAACTCTCCTGTGGTGCCGTGCTGTCCTGGGAGTACAAGGCCAAGATTATCCAGCCCTGGTGGAGCCTATCCAGATGGAGAACTACCCCTATGTGAGAGCTGCCAAGTGTCTGGCGACCGTCTCCCAAGGTAAAGTACCTGTCCGTCTGATTAACTTGAGTGATCATCCTGTTGCGCTTACTAAGCATTGCCCTGTTGCTCAGCTTTCCCAGGTATCCTTCCAGGATGTTATTCGCCTGCCTGTCAACGAGAAGCCGACAGCTGCTGCCAAAGACCAACCTCCTGCTGACAACGCTCCAGTGCCCTGGTGGGAGGAACTTCACGTCGGGGATGAGACTACCCCCCAACATCAGTTAGATGGACTCTTGAACCTGGTGAGAAAGCATCATCAGGCCTTTAGTAAGCATGCAACGGACTATGGAGAGGTCAGTGTCATACAACACACCATACCCACTGGCTCTCATCCTCCCATCAAAGAGAGGTACAGACCCATACCACCTACTTCATACCAGTCTGTGAAGGAGATGATACGGGAAATGAAAGAGTCAAATGTAATCCGGGACAGCCGTAGTCCCTGGGCTGCACCTCTAGTTCTAGTGAAAAAGAAAGATGGCGGCATCCGTTTTTGTGTAGATTACCGAAAAATAAATCAGATAACCCACAAAGATGCCTATCCATTACCCCGTATTGAAGAGTCATTGACGGCCTTAGGCTCCTCAGCCTATTTTTCTACATTAGATTTGACTAGCGGGTATTGGCAGGTACCCATGGCCCCAGAGGATAGAGAAAAGACTGCTTTTACCACTCCCATGGGCCTGTTCGAGTTCAATTGTATGCCCTTCGGACTGTGCAATGCCCCTGGGACTTTCCAAAGATTGATGGAGCGGTGTTTGGGCCACAAAAACTTTGAGACAGTACTCTTGTACCTGGATGATGTAATCATTTATTCCAAAACTTATGAGGACCATCTAAAACACTTAGCAGAGGTGTTTGAAATCCTAATTAAATATGGCCTCAAGATAAAACCATCCAAATGTCACCTCCTCAAACCCGCTGTAAAATATCTGGGACATGTTGTGAGTGCAGAGGGAGTCCGGCCTGACCCTGATAAACTGGCTGCTGTCCGTAATTGGCCGGCCCCTACTGTAGAGTACCGCCTATTATCACATATATAGTGTCCCAGAGATGTCTGTATTAGTTGTGACGGTGGACTATATAAACTTATATTGGCAGTGTTCTATCTCTTGAGACGTGCGGTATTCTTGCAAAAATGGGTTTTGGCTTTGTGGTGGTATATATATATTCGTGACGCCAGTGCCTTTATAACGGTGGCACACCGTATGTAGATAGACAATACTGCAACTCAGTTCTTGATAAACAAAAAGAACGTTTACTTGTTCCAACACTTGAATTACAAACGGTTGCATACGGTTACTTAGGTCTCTAGTCAATTACAGTCTCACACAGTGAACTTCTCAGAGGAACAGCCATTAATCCATAGGTGGCTTAAGTACAGGAACAGGGCAACACAATTCTGACACTGCAGACTCTGGGCTATAATACCTTTCTTGACGGTTATGACTCCCATGAGATAAACTCCCTTTTCTTGTTCCTTACTCTAAATAGCTCTTCATTACCTTGGTGGATCAGTTCTTGTAAGCACTGATGATTCTGTGGGTTGACCGGCATAAACTTATGTAGACAGCGTAACTCTTTCCTTGAGCTGAAGGCTACCAGACAGGGGATCCTTTCTCTCTTCCTGCGGCATATATTATATCCTTCCTCTTCTGAGTTATCAGAACTGTACTACAGACTTGGACTTAGTTACTAACGGAGTTTTCACTAAGCTCCCGGACTCCATTCACTAGGCAAACTCTTCTAGGAATGCCACTAAGCTTGTGCACACTCTCACTCTTAGTAGTAATACTAATAAAATGTCCTCTTTAAGCTAGGCCTCACATACTCTTATATATAGGGAAAACTAGCTCCCTCTAGTGGTCCTGTGGTGAAACACTAGAAAACGGCCTGCCCTTAAAGGTACAGGGGACAATATACAAAACATACGTAGTTACACTGCGGTTATACTGCTCGTGTACACTACACTACTACTGTGAAAGAAGTGAGGAGCTTCCTTAGCTTTGCCGGTTACTACCGATGCTTTATCCCCCACTTTGCACAGATTGCTGATCCCATTCAGGAACTCTTAAGGGGGCAACCAAAAAAGAGTCCAAGGACTCCTGTCCCCATTGAATGGAACGAGGAGAGAGAGATTGCGTTCCAGCTGTTAAAGAAAAAATTGACTGAGCCTCCTGTGCTGGGCTACCTAGACTATAGTGTTCCCTTCCACCTCTACACCGATGCTAGCAAGAGGGGATTGGGAGCCGTACTGGCCCAAGTACAGGAAGGGAAGGAGAGAGTAATAGCTTATGCCAGCCGGTCCCTGAAAGGAGCCGAGAAAAATGATCAGAACTATAGTTCCTTTAAATTAGAGTTCCTGGCCTTAGTGTGGGCAGTCACTGAGAAGTTTAAGGACTATCTAGCTGCTACTCCCTTCATCGCTTTCACAGATAACAATCCTCTGGCCCACCTAAATACTGCTAAACTAGGGGCCCTAGAGCAAAGATGGGCCTCCCGCTTGGCCAACTATGATTTCACTGTCAAATACCGGGCTGGTCGCTCCAATGACAATGCTGATGCCCTGTCAAGACTCCCCACTGAGGTAGCTCCTGATGATGTACGGGATGCCCGAGAGGATGTTGAAATGCCAGCTTTTTATAACCAGTTTGCTCGACAGGACCATGCCCAACCTGTAGAGAACAGAATAGTTGCTCCTCCGCCCAGTGACAAACCTGAACCTCGAGAAGAGAAGTGGATCAAGCTCCAGTCTGAGAGTAGAGTTCTCGGCAAATTGCTGGATTTCCTTACCAGTGGCAGGGCTCCTGAGAGAATCCGCCGCAAAAGTGCAGACCCAGAACTTACCAAATTGTGGAGGCAGCGTCCCCAACTGTTCCTGCAGAAAGGCCTGCTGTTAAGGAGAAGCCTAGATCCGGTATCCAATGACCGAATACATCAAATCCTCATTCCACGTCGAGATGCAGGTATTGTGTTAGAGATGTACCATGATCAATCAGGACATTTTGGGGTTCAAAAGACTGAAGCCACCATTCGTAAGCGGTTCTATTGGGTAGGGATGCGTGAGGACATTGAGAAATGGTGTAGAGAATGCACAGCCTGTACATTAAAAAGGACTGAGCCTCATGATCAGAGGGCACCATTGCATCCAATTGTAAGTACAGCCCCTCTGGAACTGGTTGCTATAGACCACGTGAAATTGGAGCCTAGTCGTTCAGGGTATTCTTATGCCATGACTATCATTGATCATTTCACTAAGTTTGTCGTAGCAGTGCCTGTGAGAGACCTGACAGCCAAGACGACTGCTGAGCTGTTCTGGAAACACTTCCTCCTACCCTATGGATGTCCAGAAAAGATCCTCACCGACCAGGGATCCGCATTTGAGTCGCAGCTGTTCCAGGAGTTGTGTAGACTACATAACTGTAAAAAGATCCGGACCACGGCCTATCATCCACCAGGTAATGGATAGTGTGAAAAGATGAATCAAACCTTGATAGAGATGTTGAGAGCCGTGCCCCCAGTGTGGAGCATTGCGCTGTCCCCAGAGTGAAAATTGTGCACTGTATAACGTGTTTAGAGACTTTTCAACAACCCTGCTTGCTGTCAGGGAATTGCATCCAAGATGGCCGCCAACGCTGTTATAATTCCTACTGCGCCATCATCATCGTCAGAGGCGCAAAACTTTGGCGCCAAAACCCTCCAAGAAGAAGGAGGAGATCTTGTAAAGTTACCGCCCATCTACAGGTCAGAGCTACATGTGCCTGTGTTGAACCTAGGGGGCGTGTCTATAGAAAAATGTGGACTGTGTTTCAAGACGGAAGTACGACTGCCCCCGAGAGCAGTGTTCGTCATTTCCTTGACTGGTTCTTCTAAGCCAAACCCAGTCACAAGCACCACCCCTACTCAAGATGCTAATCTGAGGGGAGGAGTTGATATGCAGCGGGAACCGCCCGTGTCCACCCTGCGTGCCGCAGAGGTTGAGAGTGAGTCGCACGTCATGGAGCCAGCGAGCCCTACTGTGAGCCCACCAGTTGTCGGGCCAGAGCCAGCGACCACGCGGTATCCCCTTGTGGTACCAAATCGGTCCACCATGGAACCGGAGCCACCTGTCTTGCGACAGCCGATGACCGCACCAGCGACGTCGATCGCTTACCCAGCGTCGGCAGCTCCGCGAAGGATCCAGTACGACAGACCAGCACCCCTACGGGCCGTCATCACGGAACCGCCCAGCAGGAACCAGACTGGAGCCGCCCATGAGAAGCCATTCCAGAGCCAGGTGGAATCCCCAGTTCAAGGCCATAAGGGAAGCTGAGGCAGCACGTCGTCTGCGGGAGAACCTGACACCGAGGCAGAGGTATGAGCCTACCTTCTCTTTGCTCCCCTGTCCTTCGGTACCCGCAAGGGCCGACTCATCGACCCGCTATAGTGTAACCCGGATGGGTCCCGGAACTAGGCCGCAAAGCCGACGACTACATCCACCAGCCGGGAGAGCCCCGATGCATGCCACGGGCCCTGTGCTGGAAGTCACACAATTGTTCCAGGAGGTTCGAGAATGTCTACCTCCTGATCCCGTTCGTCCACCCGGGAGGCCGAGCAGAGGAACCCGACGACGGCGGAGAGGCCGAGGCAACGCCCCAGGCCTAGTGATATCGGATGGGCCGCATACCGGACCACCACCCGGAGTTGTTTTGCATACTGAGCCACCCCCCAGGGATCCTCCTGGTGGCTCTTCTTTGTTTACCCGGGTCAGGAGATATTTGGGCCTGCCACGCTCACCACCCAGAGTCTTGCATGAATGCATGGGTGAAGGCCTGTCCCCTGATTCCTGGGATTCTGGAAGTCCCGTGTCTACGGATGTACCTTCATCTCCAGACCCTTATGATTGAAGGGCCGGTACACCGTTTATTGATTAAAATGAGGACGTCTCTTATTGTTTCCTGAGCCCCTCATACAGGAGAACTTCCATTGTTGTCTGGCTGGTTGAGCTGCTTCCAGTTCCCCACGGAGAGTGGCCATATGAGAAGAGTGGAGCCGCTGTAGTACCACTGCTCCCAGCTGGGCCTGTTTAAAATGTTTAAGTGAAACCTTATTTTAAGTGCCTAACCTGTTTTCCTTTATACAGGGATACAAGGACTGAAAAATTATATGGACTATCCTGGTTCTTTTTCTAAGTCCACTGGTACCAGGTCAGTGGCCAGTCTAAGAAGAAAAGAAGATCTATCCTTTTTCTTGTCATGCTGATTGTTTATTGCATTGTGATAATATATTGCACCTTACAGTATGGTAATTACATTAGTCATTACCCCATGTGTCAGTATGAGGCCATACTGTTATTAAAGTCAGGGGGTATGTAGTATACGGGAAGGTTACCCTTTATACTACCAGTTTATATGTACAACACTGCCACTTTAAGAAAGGCCGGTAGCTAGTATGTCCCAGCAATAACCACTAGGGGGAGCTAGTCTACCCAGCTATATAAGTTTTAGCTTAGGCCTAGGCAGGTGTGTAGTATTGAGTATTTAGTGTTGTAAAGTGTCAGACAAGTTGTCCAGAGTCAGAGGGAAGCCCTGAGGATAACTAGGCCTCAAGGAGCAACTAAAGAGGAGAGATTCCTGCCCCAGAACTCAAGTCCAGGACCTAAGCAAGCTCCTGAGGTACTATTAAGGATAAAGCCGGTCTTCAACCAGATTACACCCAGGGACCTTCATACCACCTAACAGAGTCAAGAGGTAAAGCAAATATTCCAGGGACAGAAGGGAACCGTTTTGCTCAAGGGAGAAAGCCAAGTGAGGGCGCAATAGCCTTGAGAAGTCTAGTGAGCCAGGAACAAGAGACCAGAGAGATAGAGTCCAGTTTGCCTGAGCCAGTCAAGTATATATATATTTCAGAGGTTACCCGGATCCAAGTAGGAAGCTTACCTAGTGACCATAAGGGAGTCTATTTCATGCATTACCCTGCTGTGTTGAGACTTGATGATCTAAAGCCTGTGGAACTACAAGTAACAGATTGACTGTAACTGCAAGTAACCGTTTAAGTAAACGTTCAGTTGTTTGGTTCACCTACAAAAGTGTACCCTCATTATTACCACTGGCAAAAGAAAACCACGGTGTGCCACCGTTACAAAGGCACTGGCGTCACAAACTTATTTGTCACCTGTTCCAGAACCGAACCTACCCAAAGAACCCGTCCTGTCCCAGGTGAGTGGAGGAATAACTGCACTGTCATCCCTAACACTACTCCTCGCTTGCTATCGCCCCTGGGATACGGCACTACAACAACACCACCCACTGTTCCACGGGGTACACCCCTTTCTATTTGATGTTTGGCCGTCAGGGTCGGTTGCCTGCAGACCACTCGTTGGATGTACAAATTCCAGACACCATTAACCCCTGGCCTAAGACTGATTGGGTGACAGAACATCAAAGGCGTTTGTTAAATGCTCAGGAGATTGTTCAGGAACGCATGGAGAGCGCCAGGGAAAAGCAACAGAGAGACTATGACCTGGCTGCCCATGCGTACCCCTTTGCTGTGGGGGACCTTGTCTGGCTGAGGAACAATCACCGCACCAGTAAATTGGATAGTCAGTGGGAACGTATCCCTTATGTTGTATCTGCCATCCCAAATATTGGCACGCACACTTACCAGATCACCCGGGAGGGGAAGGCCCCCAAATTGTCCACAGGAACCGTTTGAAGCGTTATATTGCACAAGAGCCTGTTGAGGACGACTCTGAAACCGAGTCTCCTGCTCCAACGCCTGTTGTTCCACCTGGGGACCCCATGCGGCCCATTGCTGATCTGTTGTGGGATACTGAGCCCATGAACTGGCTCCACACACCCTGGTTAAATTTGTTAGTGCCTGCTCCAGCACCCACCAGGCCTACACTTCCAGAGGACCCAGCTCCATATATCCCTGACCAGGGTCCAACTAAGGAGGATCCTCCTACTCCTCCTGTTCCTCCCCCTCTTCTATTGCCAAGGGAGGAGGAGGAGACACCTTTTCTAAGATAATATACCCAGGTGACCAGGGGGTGCCCACCAGCTCGTTTTGAGGACTATGATTGTGCTGGTGGCGTTCTCCCTCCTAAAACACCCGGTTCTGCAGTTCGTTTATCTGTGTGGCCAGCTTTGGACTTCTCCGTGTGAGCCACAACCTGTTATTTACCCTGGATTGGACTCTCACATACTTGAGCCTCCAGGGGCTGTTCTTCCATAAACTGTTGATTTATATGTTATGGACTATCCTGGCTCATCCTAAGCCCACTGTGCCAGGTCAGCGGCCGTGACTAAGAAGAGAGAAGACGCCCGTTCCCTTGCGTTGCCAGTTTTTATATGTTAATTTTATCCAATATTGTATTAGAATGTCTTATGTGCATTATAATTATATTCTTATGCTATTTGGTCTGTTTTAACACCCCATTCTGAGTACGAGGGCGTACTCTAGTTAAGCTCTAGGGGTATGCAGCATACGGGTGATTATACCCGCAACTGCAAAGTGTTGGTTCCTTTAAATCCACAGGCCTGTGTAAGGTAATTCTACTTCTGACTACTAGGGGGAGTCCCTAGCTTAATATATAAGGTAGACAAAACAGGGTAGTTTAGTCAGTCCAGGCCAGAAACCTGTGGAGTATAGTCAGTCCAGGCTAGAAGCCTGTGTTCAGCTCTCAACAACCACTAAGAGCAGCCGGTACCAGGGAGCTTCCCAAGATAATCAGCACCCAAGGATTTAAACCTAAAACTGAAGGTAATTGGGCCTTGGAGTCTAGATATAATTCCCAGGAGTAACCAGGTCAAGAGCAAGATAGCCACCTGTAGAGAGAAACGGGTACAAGAGCAAGATAGCCACCTGAGGATATATTTAGCCTGAGGAAATAGTAAAGTAAAGGGATCCCTGAAGGAGAAAGGCCTGCTGGTTGTAATAGGAATTTATCTATATCTGCAACTGCTTAAAAGAACTGTCTCATGTAAAGGAACTGCGTTGTCCACTTGTATTTCTTGCATTCCAAGTTCTTCAGTAAACTACAAGTTATTTGCTTAAAACGGCATTCCTCAATTATTACTATAATAACTGCAAACGGTGTGCCACCGTCCAATTGGCACTGGTGTCACGACATTAACTCTAAGATCATCTGTGTCCAGGACTATCATCATCCCAAAGACCTGCAGTCCCAGGTTAGTGGCTACTCTTGCACTATCGCTATCACCGTACCCATAAAGCCACATAACTAACTCTGGGGTGCTGCATCTGTTTGCCACCCACCAGGCCCGGCGCCCTAAGGCAGCCCCTTGTTCTGCCTTATTATAGCGCCAGGCCTGATCTCGCCCCAAATATGAGGGGAACATAGGCACCCTTGTGACTCTTTTGCAGTGACGGGTCACCACTCCCGTATACTGCATCAGCTCCATAAGCAGCAACTTCAGTCTTTGATAAACAGTTTTCATCAGCCACCTGCTGAAGAAACCAGCCAGCAGCAGAACCTCAACTGGCAGGAGGTGGCATACTTGGACTGCACCCTGTCACCCATGATTCAAGATCCGCTGGACTACTGGGAATTCAAACTTGAAGTGTGGCCGCTACTGGCATGCTTTCCTGCCCAGGCAGTAGTGTGGCATAAGAGCAGGTGTTCAGTGCGGCGGGTGTCATAGCTAACCTTAAGATAACTTGCTTTTCCTCCCAAAATGTTGTAAGATTAACCTTCATACAGATGAATTAGGCAGGAATAACCCCGAATATCCAGACTCCGGTGCCTGAATATTCTGCGAAATGGGCAGTTACTTCTGGCCACGTGCTGCTCCCACTGTTCTGATTCTACCACACACCTGAAGTATCTTCTTGGCCTACTGATATGTACATGTTTATTTTAAGGCTACATTCACACGACCGTGGTGTGCTACGGAGCCGTGTCCGCAGCACACCACCCGGCACTCTCCATAGAGATGCCTGTTCTTGTCCGCGATTGCGGACAAGAATAGGACATGCTCTATCTTTTTGCGGCGCTGCCGCCGTAAAATCGGCGGCGAGCTCCGCAAAATCGGATGCGGTGATCACAGTGTGTGATCACCGCATCGTTCCCGGCTCCATTCACTGTCAATGGGACCGCATGTATTCCGCTGAATTGCGGGATACATGCGGACCACAATATGGCCGTGTGAATGGAGCCTAAACTAGTGTTTTAGACTCCGGACCCCTTTAGCTGGTGGTGGAGGCACCAAAATTGTGTAGAGGCGTTGGCCTCTACCTGACTTCAGCATATCCACCACCTACCTAGGTCTATGCTCGCTCCCTTGTTTGTATAGATTAGACTATTTTGTATGCCTAGAACTGTTCTGTCCCCACATGAAGGCGATTGAAGGTATAACTAATAATGGCTGTGTGACTTCCTACCTTCGTATCCAAGCAGTGGAGCAGACAGGACCGGCAGACGCTCAGGTTACATGGATCCAAACTTAGGCATGAGGATGAAATCAAACGTGGGTTTATTCAGTCCAAATACAGCAACAAGCGATGATACAATACTGTTCTGTAGTAGTGGTATCAATACTGTTCTGATGATGTGTTCCTGAGGCTAACTGCTGGTCAAAAACTGATGCCTTCACAAGCCCAAAAAGGATGGAGGGTCTACTCACACAGCCATGAGGCACAAAAGATGGCTGCTGGATAGTGAAAGACTGAGCTGCATGAAAACCACGCCCCTAATTGAAAAAGCTTTACTAACAAACAGACAGAGACGTGCAGCATACAAAATTCTGACCAGCAGATGGCAGCAGTAAAGAAATGCATAGAAAACAACACAGTAAAAGGATTCATATCAATATACTGAGCAATTGAAATGAGGAGAACAGCACAAGAACAGGCATAGAAAATGATAAATGTAATAGCCTGCAGGTCCTCCCCCATTTTAAGACCTGACGTGAGCAGGGAAAAGTCACAAATTTGGTTGCAAATCTCATTTCCAACCGAATCTGTGCCAGATATACGCCAAAAATTTTCATCGATCTGATAGTAAATGACCCCTTAAAATTTTTAAATGATATACATGCCACTGGGCCTTACTATAACATTACTGTTTTGGGTTCTGCTACTACTGTGATCTTCCACCACCTTGTGCTGTATGCCACTGCTGCTGCCCCCCCTCAACTCTCTTATGGGGCCAAGACTGTTGGTAATACCATAGGAAAGGGGGAGGGGTAGACCCAATATTACGTCTGGCCCCTCCAATACCAGCCACATTAACAAAGGACACTGAGAACCGTTCTCCTTCTTTAACTCTTTTATTGTTGGGTAGTAATCGGCCACAGCTATTTATTAAAACGGCAAAACCATATAACACCATAACCAGAACCAGGCGGTCTGCCAATCACTGGACTCCCAGTGGGCAGTTACGCCAAATTGTCTCCTACACCTCTCCGTTGTATTCACTTGTCGCTCGCTGTGACTTCACAACTCGACCACGGCATGCACCCGCATTGCATAAAAACTCTCAAGAAAAACCAACATGAGAACCCATAAAACAGACTCCATCCAAAGCTGAAATCTAAGGGTAGGGAGGGAGGGACACGGCGCTAAAGAGGAAGTGAAGAGGCGGGACAGGTATCTATATGCCCTGCTTGCTTGCCCGCCTCTTCCCCCGGGCCACAGGATGATCTCCACATTAACCCCTGCTCTCCCTGACTGTCCCTTCCAGGACACAACAGGGGCCAGTACGCACCCCATAACAATAGGGCCACTATTGTCCCTGTTTGTCCTGACATGTTACATGTACAACACTGGTGGACATGACTTAATTACCAGCACTTTACATGTATGGTGGGCTGATAGGGCAGGTGTAGGAGCTGTGTCCGCCCTATCAGCGGTATGGACCCGGGAGTCACTGACAGCCAGGCCCCTGCCAAATACACCTGCATCAGTGAAAACACAGATGCCAGCGTATTAACCCCTTGTACGTCGCGGTGTAAGATGACTGTAGCATACAGAGGGTTCGCACAGAGTACCAGAGAAGGCAAGCCCGATGCCTTCTACTTCTATAGAAATCAGAGCTTGCCTCCTACGGAATCCTGTGAGATCCAGCCCTTAGGCCTAAAAGCTGACATGCAATGTATACAGCATGTATTGTAATACATTGCAGAGGAGATCAGACCCCAGAAATTGATGTCCCAGAATGGGACAAAAATAAAGAGTTAAAAAAAGTGTTTTTCAGAACAAAAAATAAAAGTTTCAAGAAAATCCCAAAATAAAACACATACAAATGTTTAAAAAAATGTAGAAAAAGGGAAAACCAGACATATTGGTACAAAAATATCACATGATCCACCCCCTCACCTGAACACCGTAGAAAAAAATAAAATAAAATCTGTGCTAAAACAATCATTTTTTGTTACCTTAAATCACAAAAAGTGCAACATCAAGCTATCAAAAAGCTGTATGCCCCATAAAATAGTACCAATCAAACGTCACCTCATCTCACAACAAATGAGCCACTACATAAATCAATCTGGCAAAAAATAAAAAACTATGGCTCTATGAAAGACACTGAAACATTTTTCTAAAATGCTTTTATTGTGCTGTGAAGCAAAATTTAAAAAACAGACATATTATGTATTGCCGCATCCATAACAACTAGGTCTATTAAAATATCACATGACCTCACCCCTCAGGTGAACACCGTAAAAAAAAAAATTAAAATGGTGTGAAAAAAAAATTATTTTTTTTGTCACCTTACATCACAAAAAGTGTAATACTAAGTGATCAAAATGTCATACACACTCCATACTAGCAAAAATTGAGATCCTACCTATGACAATCGTCCAAAAAATAAAAAAAACATGGCTCTCAGATTTTTTCTTTCATAAATGCTGTTATCGTGTAAAACTTAAATCAATACAATAAACTACACAGATTAAGTATTGCCACGTCTGTAACAACCTGCTGTATAAAAAATACCACATGACCTAACCCCTCAGGTGAACACCGTTAAAAAAAATGAATTACAAACTGTCACTTTACATCACAAAAAGTGTAATAACAAGTGATCAAAAAGTCATATGCACTGTACAATTTTACCAATCAAACTGTCATCTCATACCTCAAAATTAAACCCTACAAAATTAAATTCTCATCATTTGAAAATAACCCTTACTTAAGACAGTCAACCGAAAAAAAAACTATGGCTTTCAGAATATGGAGACACTAAAAATATTTTTTTTCAAAAATGCTGTTCAGTTATGTAAAACTGAAGCAAACAACCAAAAAAGTGTCTGTAACAACCTGCTCTATAAAAATAGCCTGTCAGATAAAATATAAAAATAACCCGTCAGATGAACATTGTAAAAAACAATATCTTTTACAGTGCCTCACAAAAAGTGTAATATAGAGCAACCAAAAATCTTATGTACAGTAAAATAGTACCACACCACGTAGATTGTAAGCCCTCACAGGCAGGGCCCTCTCTCCTTCTGTACCATTCTATAACTCGTCTTGTTCATGCTTAGTGCACTTGTCTGTATTACTGTATTTTTCGCCCTATAAGACGCACCGGCCTATAAGACGCACCTAGGTTTTTGAGGAGGAAAATAAAAAAATAATATTTTGAAGCAAAAGGTGTGCCTAATGGTGTTATGTGGGATCTGTGGATAGCTGGCACTGTTATTGGGGACTGTGGCTGGCACTGTTATTGGGGACTGTGGCTGGCACTGTTATTGGGGACTGTGGCTGGCACTGTTATTGGGGACTGTGGCTGGCACTGTTATTGGGGACTGTGGATGGCACTGTTATTGGGGACTGTGGATGGCACTGTTATGGGGTTCTGTGGATGCTGCTGCTATAGGGGGATCTGTTGATGACACATAGCATTTTATCCTATGTGTCATCCACAGATCCCCCATAACAGTGTCATCAATAACAGTGCCAGCCACTGTCCCCAATAACATGCCATTCACAAATCCCCATAACAGTGCCATCCACAGTATGACCCCCCAATAGTGTGAATGACCCCCCAATAGGGAGGAGGGGCCGGCATCCAGCTCTGTAATTACAGCGGGCCCGGTGCAGTCATTGTATCCTGATACACCGGGCCCGCTCTCTGTAGGAAATCTAACTGTAGGGAATGCTGCAGGCTGATAAGTTAACAGTAGTCTTCTATCCAAGCTTTACTTACTACTGTATTAAGTTTCCGGCAGGCAGCAGGCAGAAAGCAGGAGGCTGTGCCGGCGGGCGGGCGCTGACAACGATACTCACTATGTCACGCGCCGGCTCCGCCCACTTTATGAATGAAGAAGGCGGAGCAGGCGCAGTACATAGTGAGTTACGTTGTCAGGGCCCGCCCGCCAGCTCAGCCTCCTGCCTGCTGCCTGCCGGAAAGTTAATACAGTAAGTAAAGCCTGGATATAAGACTACTGTTAACTGAAATGCCTGCAGCATTCCCTACAGTTAAGTTTCCTACAGAGAGCGGGCCCGGTGTAGCAGAATAAAGTGACTGCACCGGGCCCGCTGTAATTACAGAGCTGGATGCCGGCCCCTCCTCCCTGCTCGCTGATACACCCGCCGATCGCACTGTGCAGCATGCGGTCGGCGGTATACAAAGTGCAGTATTCGCCCCATAAGACGCACTGCCTTTCCCCCCTACTTTTGGGGGGGAAAAGTGCATCTTATAGGGCGAAAAATACGGTAGGTATGTATACTCCTTTTTATATGCACAGCACTATGGACTGAATTGCGCTCCAATAATAAATAATAATAATAATCATAAAAACAAAACTGCCACCTTATCCCATAGTTTCCAAAATGGGGTCACTTTTTTGGAGTTTCTACTCTAGGGGTGCATCAGGGGGTCTTCAAATGTGACATGGCAACTTAAAATTATCCCAGTGAAATCTGCCCTCCAAAAACCATATGGCGTTACTTTCCTTCCGTGCCCTACCGTCCGCCATTACAACAGTTTACGACCACATATGGGGTGTTTCTGTAAACCGCAGAATCAGGGTAATAAATATTGAGTTTTGTTTGGCTGTTAACCCTTGATTTAGTAACATAGTATATAAGGCCGAAAAAAGACATTTGTCCATCCAGTTCGGCCTGTTTCCTGCAAGTTGATCCAGAGGAAGGCAAAAAAAACCCTGTGAGGTAGAAGCCAATTTTCCCCACTTAAGGGGAAAAAATTCCTTCCCGACTCCAATCAGGCAATCAGAATAACTCCCTGGATCAACGACCCCTCTCTAGTAGCTATAGCCTGTAATATTATTACACTCCAGAAATACATCCAGGCCCCTTCATTGTACTCACCATCACCACCTCCTCAGGCAGAGAGTTCCATAGTCTCACTGCTCTTACCGTGAAGAATCCTTTTCTATGTTTGTGTACAAACCTTCTTTCCTCTAGACGCAGAGGATGTCCCCTCGTCACAGTCACAGTCCTGGGGATAAATAGATGATGGGAGAGATCTCTGTACTGACCCCTGATATATTTATACATAGTTATTAGATCTCCCCTCAGTCGTCTTTTTTCTAAAGTGAATAACCCTAATTTTGATACCCTTTCAGGGTACTGTAGTTGCCCCATTCCAGTTATTACTTTAGTTGTGTAGTGTACACAAGTAGTGTCACTACGTATGTTTTGTGTATAATCCCCTGTACCTTTAAGGGCAGGCCGTTTTCTAGTGTTTTCCTCACAGGACCACTAGGGGGAGCTAGTTTTCCCAGTATATAAGAGTAAGTGAGGCCTAGTTCAGTGTTGTGAGAAGTAGTAATGGTAAGAGAAAACATCAGAGAAGCATTCCTGGAGAGTTTGCCTAGTGAATGGACATTCCTAGAGAGTTTGCCTAGTGAATGAAGTCCGGGACCTTAGTGAAAGCTCCGCCGGTAACTAAGTCCATAATTGTAGTCCAGTTCAGATAACTCAGAAGAGGAAGGATATGATATATGCCACAGGAAAAGAGGAACGTTTCTAGAGAGTTTGCCTAGTGAAAAGGATCCCCCCTGTCTGGTAACCTTCAGCTCAAGTAGGAAGTTGTACTGTCTACAATATACCTAAGTTTATGCCGGTCAACCCGCAGAATCATCGGTACTTACAAGAACTGATCCACCAAGGTAAAGAAGTGCTGTTTAGAGTAAGGAACAAAGAAAAGGGAGTTTATCTCGAGGGAGTCATAACCGTCAAAAGGTATCTTAGCCCCGAGTCTGCAGTGTCAGAATTGTGTTGCCCTGTTCCTGTACTTAAGCCACCTATGGATAAATGGCTGTTCCTCTGAGAAGTTCACTGTGTGAGACTGTAATTGACTAGAGACCTAAAGTAACCGTATGCAACCGTTTTGTAACTTAAGCATTGGAATCAGTAAACGTTCTTTTTGTTTTCATCAAAGAACTGAGTTGCAGTTTTGCTTATCTACACGGTGTGCCACCGTTAAAAAGGCACTGGCGTCACGAAAATATATATACACACCACAAAGCCAAAAACCCATTTTCTTGTGAGAGCCCGCAGTCTCAGGAGATAGAACACTGCCAATCTAAGTTTATATCATCCACCGTCACAACCTATAAAATATTCTGGGACACTATTCAGGTGATGGAATAGAGTGGTGTACTACAGTTGCCCTCCTCTGAACCCTCTCCAGCTCTGCTATGTCTGCCTTGTTCACAGGAGCCCACAACTGTACACAGTACTCCATGTGTGGTCTGACTAGTGATTTATAAAGTTTATTATTGGAAAAAAAATACGGATTAAAATGAATAATCTGCCAAAAAAGTTAAATTTTGAAATTTCATTTACATTTTCTTTTAATTCTTGTGGATTTGAATACATTGAGGAGTGTATTTTCTAAAATGGGGCCATTTATTGGGTAGATTGTATTATGTAAGCCTCACAAAGTGACTTCAGACCTGAACTGGTCCGTTTTATAAATAAAAATGAAATATTTTGATAATTTACCATTGTCATGAAGTACAATATGTGACGAGAAAGTTATCACCACATAAAGTGATAGATTTGCAAAAAATGGCCTTGTCCTTAAGGTGAGAAATGTCAGGATTCTGAAGGGGTTACATCAAAGTATCCTGTGTTTTGAGCATCTGTAAGGCCTCATTCACATGGTCAGTATTTGTAAGTAAAAAGCAGGAGTGGGTTCAAGACACAGATGAGATACAAATATTTCAAAAAAATGGAACTTATGTAGTTGTATGTCATCCGTTTTTTTTTGCAGATCTGCAAAAAAACGGAAGGAGGAATAAATTATTGTTGCTAGGATATCTAATAAAATGAAAGTCATGTGACAGCTCAAGTTCCATTTTATTTGGTTTTTCGTGTCGTTCAGAGCTCTGTGTGAAACCTTTGCTTGACATAGGCATTGTTTTCTAACATTCCCTAGCGATAATCGTGCCGAAAGATATCAATGCGGTTTTCTTCCGCTGTCTCCTATCTCAGAGATTTGGCTAGCAAGCAGCGATGCTGGACGAAGAACCGGAGAGGAGGAGGCGATAGTGAGTTCATCCTATTGTCGCTCAGCGTCATCGGAAGGGACAGTTCCACACATTATACAATGACCTGCGACAGGACTTCTTCAAGTTCCAGGGTTACAGTACTGCCGTATGTCCATGGAGGCTTTTGATCATCTGCTGGAGTCTCCACATCCGGACCTGACCTTCATGGATACGAGTATGAAGCTCAGCATCTCTGCAGAGAAAAGGCTTATAGTCATATTGAGGTGAGAACTATTAAAAATGTATATTTTGTATTTGTTATAAAAAAAAAGTTTTAATTTTTTTTTCTTACCACAGATTCCTTGCAACTGGAAACTCCTTTGCATCACTGCACTTTGCGTTTCTGCTTGGGATCTCAACAATCTCTGGGATCATCTGTCATACCTGTAAAGTCATCTGGCAGCGACTCAGAGAAGCGGTCATGTCCATCCCCGAGGCGGAAGATTGGCTTTGTACCACAGAAGGATTTTACAAATCAACGCAGTTTCCAAACTGCATTGGGGCACTAAAAAGCAAATATATTTGTGAAAAGAAGCCGCCTCACTCAGGGTCCCGGTATTTAAAGGGGTATTCTCATTTCAGACAATGGGGGCATATCGCTAGGATATGCCCCCATTGTCTGATAGGTGCGGGTCCCACCGCTGGGACCCGCACCTATATTGAGAACGGAGCGGGGAGAGTTGTGGCTGGAGGACCCCAGATTTCCTGGGGTCCGTCCACCACCCAGCGCTTCTCCCCGCCTCCGCCATAGAGGTGAATGGGAGCCTGGAGCCAACAGAAATAGCCGAGCCAGCGCTCGGCTATTGTCGGCGGCCCCATAGAAATGAATGGAGGGCGGCCGCGCATGCGCGGTACGCCCTCCTTCACTTACGGGGCCCCGTTCTCAATATAGGTGCGGGTCCCAGCGGTGGGACCCGCACCTATCAGACAATGGGGGCATATCCTAACGAGATTAATTACAAGCAGTATTTTTCTGTAGTGCTAATAGCCTTGGCTGACAGTAATTACGGGTTTGTAATTGTAGATATTGGGGCCTAAGGGAGCACTTTAGACGCCCGTATCATTAGTGCTTTTAGAATTGGCAAACAGCTTCACGCAAACCAGCTTGTCCTTCCAGAGCCAAGAAGACTTCCAGGATCTGCAGGTCCGCCAGCTCCATTTGTGATTGTGGCAGATGAAGGGTTCGCATTGTCACCCCGCCTGATGGGGCCCTTCCCTGACGCAATCTTTATGCAGATATTGGTCAAAATATCATCTTTTGTCATTTTGACCAGAGACGATCTAAACATTTGCTGTCTGTGGTTTTGGGATAAGTTCCAGAAAAATGAAAAATTCTGTTGGCAACCCTGTGACCTGGTTATACCTGATTTCTCGAGATTCGTGACAAATTAAATTGTAACAAAAACAAATTTCAGCGAATCGACCAAATCAACTTTTTCAAAACTTTGCTCATCAATAATTGTTAGTTATAAAGTTTTTGATATTTAGAGGGGTGTTATGTGCCTCCTTGTGCCATTGGTGTCATCTATGTGGAAACAAAAAAACGAAGAGGACCGGCACTCACTTTTGCGAATGTATCTGAATATTTATTGAATCTCCATACACCAAGGAATTTTATTCCCTGGTGTATGGCGATTCAATAAATATTCGGATACATTCACAGAAGTGAGTGCCGATCCTCTTCGTCTTTTTGTTTCCTTGTGGGACGCCGACCCTGGACGCGAGCACCGCAGGTCTGAATTGGGAGTGCCGACTGTTTCTACATGTGGGTGTCATCTATGTGGAGGGAAAACTATGTTAATGTCTGGGGTGGATCTTGTATACTCACTGTTTACTCTATGGTTTCAATGCTGAAGCAGCACAGTCTTCTCAGGAATCTAAGAAAAGAAGAAAAGCCAAGTGTCAGGTTGTCAGAAGAAGACTCTTGTGGTGGTTGGTGGTCAGAGATTAGATAGGCTGGAGTATGGTCATCTGCCCTGCTCTAGGAGAACTCCTTATTAAAAGACAGGACCCTGGATGATCGATCATCAAGCAAGACACCAGGGATAGTAAAGCAGTCAATGAGTGCACTGAAATGTGTAAGTGTCCATGTAGGACATGCAGAGAAGAAGTCGGCTAGAATAACTGCTACTATCAGCAGATGTCAGCCACATCTACGAGATGGAGGTCACCATCAGACCCGCTGTATTAGCTCCATATGTCATAATAGGGAAGAGCAAACTAAGTGGGTGAAAAAAATACATAAAAATCCGCACTTACCTTAGCCCCCAGCTCTCCCCTCTGCTGCTTATGGAGGAACTAGAAAGAGATAAGAAATATATAAGATATTATAGTAACATCAGGAGAATAACAAGGGGGGCGTACAGGGCCATGTCCAGCCAGGACTCACAGAGTTCTTGAACGGTTCCTCCTAAAACACTTGGGGACCCAAGATCTTCTTCTCGGTCTACAAAAAATCCAAAAAGAGGAAATGAGTGGAGGACGGAGGATCAGTCTATACGATGTGATCAGCTCATTATTTCTGGACTCTGCTCTTACCTTTCCTCCTCCTCTTCTTCCATTTCTTCTTCTCTGTTGGACATAAAACATAGTAAATAAAGTTACATTTTATAGTCAATGGGGATGCTCATTATGAAGAGCTCTAGGTCCAGATGAAAGGAACTATAGAGACTAGTCATTCGGGGTCAAGTCATGGAGGAGCCTCTTAGGACACCAAGGGTTGTGGACCAGATGGCTGTAACCTCAGCCTTACTCCTGTTATATACTTACATGGTCTCCATAGTATAAAATGTGGGGCATCGTTTGATGGTTCTTATGCTACAGGAGAAAAGACAGATCTGGTTAACTGGATACTCTCAGCACATGTGCCCCATATACCCCTCATGCCAGCCTTAGAATATGCTGCAGGACTGGTGCCCACTAATGGGACTTCTATTTGGAGTTACCAGCAATAAATCTATCTTTATAAGGTATTATAAGCAGAAGATTTACACTCAGAAAGTGTAAGGGTCATATAATAAATCCACCTCATGGCGAGTACATCAGATCTGGGGTCATTCTAAAAAAGAAGATTCCTATATTCTAACAAAAAAAAGAAGAAAGGTGATTATGGTGAAGTATAGTTACCGTATTGTGGGCTGGGATGTGTACACTTTGTACCACCACCTGATGGAGAAAGAAGAGGACAGATGTGACTTCTACATGTTCTAGAAATTTTTATCCCCAGAAATGATAGAATCGGCCTTGTTATTAAACAGCAGCGCCATATTCTACAGCAGCCAATCAGATCTCTGCATTTACCCCTCTTTTATGACTCCCTTGTCCTTGAGGTTCTTTGTCTGTTGGGATAATGTATGGTCCAGGAGGATGAACACCATATATTGGGGCGATCAGACTATGGGGCAGATTTATCATGTTTGGAGTTTCAAATATCCATTTTCCACAATAGATTGTTTTAGTACAAAAAAACAAACTTTCTTAATAGTCCTCGCTGTGGAATGTGGAATCAATGCCTGCTGTGAGCTAACACTAGAAATAATAAATGTGTCAGATATTGGGTGGCCACGCCCCTCATCGATAACCCCGCCTATGTGTCTTAAATTTGAGACTTTTTACCACCAGAATTCAGAGGAAATTCATTTAATACAACAAATGTCCCTCAATGTTGTCAACAATGTTTTAAATTTGAAATACTTCACAGTGATGTACATACCTCACATCACAAAGATCTCCAAATTCTTTTTCTGCCTCACTGATCAGCTCCTCTGCAAGGCGCTTCTCCTTATCTTCCTCCTTCTCCATATTCTCTTCCTCCTCTAGATGTTTCTCTTCCTTTTTCTCCTCTGCCTCCTTCTTATTCCCCTCCTCCCTCACCAGATGTTCTTCCTCATTATCCTTTTCCTCCTCCTCTTTAGTCTCCTCCTCCTGATGATCATCCTCTTTATTCTCCTCTGTCAGATGTTCCTCTTCCTCCTCCATATTCTCCTCCTCCTCTAGATGTTTCTCTTCCTTTTTCTCCTCTGCCTCCTTTTTATTCCCCTCCTCCCTCACCAGATGTTCTTCCTTCTTATTATGCTCTCCCTCCTCCTCTTTAGTCTCCTCCTCCTGATGTTTATCCTCTTTATTCTCCTCTCTCAGATGTTCCTCTTCCTCCCTTTTCTCCTTCTCCTCCTCCATCCTGTAAAGAGTAAATAAAATTATAGGTTAAAAAAAGTAATTAACTGATGTAATTTACCAAACTTACCAACAACTTCTACTAAAAGCCCTCTGTATCTAGTTGTCTAACCTATTCTCAATGTTTAAGATTAATTCTCATACTGTAGCTAAAGCCATCAGTCCTCCCTCACTGGTGACCACACCCAACCCATACCAGCCCCTGAGGACTTCTACACGCCCATGACACTCAGTGCCCAATCATTGTACCCATCCTGCACCGGCTCTTCACCATCTGTACCCACACACAGGGCGCCCACTGTTATCTACACTGGATCTTGCACTTTCGGGTTTATATTCCCTCCAGTCTATGATTAGATTTAGGATAAAATGTATTTACCTGAATTTCTCTAAATCGCTCGCTTAATCACCAAATCTTTAAAAAAGGAGAGACGAAAAAACACAAGATAAGAAAAGAGAAGCAGAGACATTACATGGAGGAGGCCTATAGGAAGAGGGGAGAAATGAGAGAGAAGAAAGGAGGGAGACAGAGTGTACTTACCTCCAGAACTAGCTGCAACCCTCAAGAGAGTGTCAGCTCTGTGTCTCCTTATATGATGTGTGTGATGTCATAATAACTGGGCGGGACTAAGAATCAGATCGCTCTGTGACATCATAAGCAGCACATTAGGAGTTACTAACTATAGCATGAAAGAGGATCTGTCACCTCTGTGTGTTTTAGTAAATACTTGTATTCACTCTAAAATATCCATTTTAGAGCACATCTCCATATATCTCTGTATTGTGCTTTACCTCTTTCATTCCTCTTGAAAATGTATGATACACTGACAATTAATTGCTGCAGTTTCACTCAATATCAGAATACTGTCAGCACTGATTACATAACATTGGCAAGGATAATGGTAACACCCAGTTGGTGTTTCCTGGAGGAATAACTGAGTGATTCTTTAATGCTGAGTTCTAATACTGTACCTCTTTCACACGGCCGTAGGAGCACTGTGCCGTATTGCAGACTACATTTGCAGATCCGTAATACACTGGCAACTGTTCCGTTGCCGCTCCGCATCACGAATGCGGACCCATACATTTCAATGGGTCCACAAATCTGGAGACCCAGAACGAAATAACGGAACGGAACACTTCCATGGGGTTCCGTTCTGAACATGTTCTATCTTTTTGCGGAACAGAGGGATCGCAGCCCTATTAAAGTGAATGAGGCCGCGATTCGATTCGGCTGCCCTACGGTTGGTGCCTGTGCATTGCGGGCCACAGCACGGGCACGGCTTAACTATGGCCGTGTGAAAGAGGCCTTAGGCTGGGTTCACACTTGCGCGTATCCGAAACGCGCGTATGACGCGCGTTTTACGCGCGTTTTTTGATGCGCGTTTTTGTAAATAGGAAACGCGCGTTTAACGCGCGTCCCTATTAAATACATTAATGGGGACGCGCGTTAAACGCCCCAAAAGAAGCTCAAGACCTTTTTTGAGCGTAGGGCGTTTTACAGCGCGTTCAAACGCGCTGTAAAACGCTCAAGTGAGAACCAGTCCCATAGGGATACATTAGTTTTCATGTGTTGAGCGTTTTACAGCGCGTAGGAACGCGCTGTAAAACGCCCAAGTGTGAACCCAGCCTTTCTGATACGCGCAAGTGTGAACCCAGCCTAAGAGTGAGACAAAATTCTATATCATGGAGAATACAAGTATTTACTAAATCAGACGTGTTAGGAGAGCTGAGCGACCATTTGTAAAATACTCTATAAAATAGAAGTTCTGCCCCAATTACTACAAACTAGAAAAATGTACGGTAAGTTATAAGTGATAAGAGAGGAAGAGAAATAAAGGAGAAGGATGGATGGATGGACAGATGGAAGGATAAATGAACTCAAATTATTAAGATGAAGGTTTCTATAGAATGTGAAGGAGGAGACGGGACAGAGAAGCTCAGACAGCCGGACATTACAGGAGGAGACCTACAGGAAGAGGACAAGGAAGGACAGAAGGAAATGAAGACACAACAGGGGCCTAAGACAGAGTGTACTTACCTCTCTGCCACTAACTGTAACCCTCAAGGGAATGTCAGCTCTTCAGATCCTTATATAATGTGTGTGATGTCATAATAACTGGGCGGGGCTGAAAAATCACAACATTCCGTGACATCATAGGCATCAACAGCTGTGGTTTAACCCCATAATACCTGAGATATGTAATGCTCTATAACTCTGTATGTTTCGCCCAGTATTTCGGGGGCAGACAGATCTTTCTTTCTATGGTTTTTATCCATAGGGAACATTTTTGTTTATTATTTTATAGTCATGTAAAAACTGACAATATGTAGAAGTTGTTCTCATATTATTGTTTTTTTCCTGGAAATGAGGACACATAACTATATTTAATAATCCTATAATAATCCTAACATTTGTATAGCGCTTTTCTCCTGTCGGACTCAAAGCGCTCAAGAGCTGCAGCCACTAAGGGCACGCTCAAGGGGCCACCCTGCAGTGTTAGGAAGTCTTGCCCAAGGACTTCCTACTGAATAGGTACTGACCCTAGCCAGGATTCAAACCCTGGTCTCCCATGTCAAAGGCAGAGCCCTTAACCAGTACACTATCCAGCCAGCATCCAATAGAAGCTTCTATTTAAGAAGTCCACACCTGCACTAGCAAAGTTCTTATTAAGACTGGGGTCAAATGGGCCCCAAATCCTTATTCTGGGGGTTCCCTGTGTGTAAAGCCCCCACATTGTATAAAGTACAGGATATAAATGGATCATTTTGCAGCCGCTGTTAAACATTGTAACACAGGCTGTAACATTGACGCTGTTCACATTCTGCGGCTTTTCTTGTGTACGGGGACACCTGATATATTCTGGGGATAACCTGCAGGCGGTACGGACTGGACATATACCCTACATTCACACAGTGGATTACGTGCATGGCATCCACTCGTGTGAAACAGCCCTAAGTATTGTTTCTGTACTTTAGATCTGTTCTGGTAACCTTGGATAGGTGCCGTAGGCTGTTATTCCCCTCCTGACACTCAATAAATAACTTATCTTCAGCCGAAGAACTCTTCCTCTTGCTGATTTCTCTTATGGTGACTGAAGAACGATTTCCTATGGCCCATATGGCTTCCAGACATCTGCTTCCATGGTCAGCAGAGCTTAGGCTGCTCTCACTGACATAGGCACGCCTGAGCATGCCCCCCCCTCTTACTTCTCTCCTGTCCAGACTAGACTCCTGCTCTAACTGGAACTTCTACCATTCCCTACTGGTAGGAAGCAGAACTGGCCACTTCTGCCCAGAGAGGGGAGAATGGAATGGTGGCTCTGCCATTTACACTGCCACCTGCTGGTGAACCAGGTATATTATATGAACAAACATTTGCATAGTAATCATATCATTGCACAATGTAAAGGACCTGGAAAGAAACACATAAGATGGCATTTATGTTAGTCCATTAGAGACAGTAGCAGGGTGTAGGAATGGTAACACCACTCCAGGATTAGTGATGAGCGGGAGGTGCCATATTGGATTTTGCGATATTTCGCGAATATTCCATTGCATATTCGTCATATATTCGTACCACACAGATAGTGCCCTTTCAGTAACTACTGGCACACCGCGGTTCAGGCAGCAGCACAGCAGTGCAACTGTGATGGCACTGGCAGTCAGGGTGCTGGTGAAGGATGACAGTACTGTACTGCCTCTGGGATGTCATCCAGGGGCGAACTGACAATTCAAAGTACCCCCGGTCAATAGGAATGTCCCTGTGTCCCCGCACACCCTCAAACCACACAGCCCTACCCACATATAATGCCGCCAACATCACCTACACTTCTAACAGAATTTCTCTTCACTATGTCCAAAATAAATGTTTACTAAATTAAAAAAATATATATAAATACTGTTATGGGGGATCTGTGGATGTCACACTGTTATGGGGGATCTGTGGATGACACACTGTTAAGGGAGGAGATCTGTGGATGACACTGTTATGGGGGGGATCTGTGGATGACATTTTTATGGGGGGGTTCTGTGGATGACACTTTTATGGGGAGGGATCTGTGGATGACACTGTTATGGGGGATCTGTGGATGGCACTGTTATGGGGGATCTGTGGATGAAATTGTTTATGGGGAGATCTGTGGGTGACACTGTTATGGGGGATCTGTGGATGACACTGTTACGGGGGATCTGTGGATGACACACTGTTATGGAGGGACCTGTGGTTGACACTGTAATGGGGGGGGTCTGTGGATGACACTGTTATGGGGGATCTGTGGATCACACTGCTATGGAGGGACCTGTGGATGACACTGTAATGGGTGGGTCGTCTGTGGATGTCACTGTTATGGGGGATATGTGGATCACACTGTTATGGGGGATCTGTGGATGACACTATTATGGGGGATCTGTAAATGACACTGTTATGGGGGATCTGTGGATGACACTGTTATGGGGGATCTGTGGATGACACTGTTATGGGGATCTGTGGATGACACTGTTATGGGGGATCTGTGGATGACACTGTTATGGGGATCTGTGGATGACACTGTTATGGGGGATCTGTGGATGACACTGTTATGGGGGATCTGGGGATTACGCAATGCTATGGGGGATCTGTGGATGACACTGTCTGTGGATGACACTGTTAAGGGGGATCTGTGGATGACACTGTTATGGGGGATCTGTGGATGACACTGTTAAGGGGGATCTGTGGATGACACTGTTATGGGAGATCTGTGGATGACACTATTATGAGGGATCTGTGGATGACTGCTATGGGGGATCTGTGGATGACACTGTTATGGGGATCTGTGGATGACACTGTTATGGGGGATCTGTGGATGACACTGTTATGGGGGATCTGTGGATGACACTGTTATGGGGATCTGTGGATGACACTGTTATGAGGGATCTGTGGATGACACTGTTATGAGGGATCTGTGGATGACACTGTTATGGGGGATCTGTGGATGACACTGTTATGGGGGATCTGTGGATGACGCACTGTTATGGGGGATCTGTGGATGACGCACTGTTATGGGGGAATCTGTTAATGACACACTGTTATGGGGATATCTGTGGATGACACACTGTTATGGGGGATCTGTGGATGACACACTGTTATGGGGGATCTGTGGAGGACACACTGTTATGGGGGATCTGTGGAGGACACACTGTTATGGGGGATCTGTGGAGGACACACTGTTATGGGGGATCTGTGGAGGACACACTGTTATGGGGGATCTGTGGAGGACACACTGTTATGGAGGGACCTGTGGATGACACTGTTATGGGGGACCTGTGGATGACACTGTTATGGGGGATCTGTGGATGACACTGTTATGGGGGATCTGTGGATGACACTGTTATGGGGGATCTGTGGATGATGCACGGTTATGGGACAGATGGAGGGGGATGGAGACAACATGTAGGTCACAGACAATCTGTTAATGGAAGGGGAAGTCAGAGCAGCACATAGAATATCATGACTCGACTCCTGACTCCTATTAGTACTCACAGTCACTATCAAAGTAGCGCAGCTGACAGGCCGGCCTGCTTCATTAATAAAGTGGGAGGATCAGGCAGGCGCGTCAGGTGACACAGTGAATGACATACGTTATGCTGGAGTCCTGCTTGCTGTGCTACTTTGATAGTGAATACTAGACTCGACCCTGCATGAGGAGCCTCTCATGGGGACTCCTATTGGCCAGTCCACCTTATAGCTCTGTGCATGTCACCATACATTTAATACTGTACTGGTCATAACATTTTAATACTTTATGAATGCTTCATATGGATGAAAACAATATGCAAACACGCACGTGATGTCACCATGCCATATACTCCACTCACATGCATCCACATCACTTAATGTGCACTTTGTGGAGCATGACCAGCAGCTGGTGGCCAAGAGCCAGCTCCCTCAGTCAAAAGAGTCTAGGGCTGGTAGGCTAAAAGAGGATGAATATACAACACTGGGGGTCTTGGGTGGAGTGGAACCTTTATTATGTTAGGTATATTTAAACTTTTACTTACTCATTCACATCACACTTACACAGACACTCTGCTCTCTCTGTCCACTCAAGTTGTGCGGTGAGGTAGAACCTGGCCAGACAGCAGTTGTAGTGTACACGAGTAGGTGTCACTACTTATGTTTTGTTTAATCCCCTGCACCTTTAAGGACAGGCCGTTTCCTAGTGATTCCTCACCAGACCACTAGGGGGAGCTAGTTTCCCATACTATATAAAGGTATGTCAAGGAAGGTATAGTTGTCTAGCTGAAAATCATTGTTACTGTCTAGCTGAAGTCTAGTTCAGGTTGGTTAGTGTTGGAGCTCAAGTTTGATAGCTAGTCCTAGGCAGAAGGCCTATAGTGGAGCTCAACCCAGGTAGAAGGCCTGTGGAGAAAAAGAAGTCCAACCGTCCGTAGTACAGTCAAGATAACTTAGAAGAGGAGAGATATAGTATATGCTACAGGAGACGAGAAAGGATCCCCTGTTTGGTTATCTCCATTTAGAAGGAAGAGTACTTGCTGTCTACATAAGTCTATGCCGGTCGAGTCGCAGAATCATCGGTGCTTACAAGAACATAACCACCAAGGTATTGAAGAGCTAATTGGGAGTAAGGAACTTAGAAAAGGGAATTTGTGTCCTGGGAATCATAACCGTCAGAAGGTCTTAGCCCAGAGTCTGTTGAGTCAGAATTGTGTTGCCCTGTTCCTGTACTGTAGCCACCTATGGAGTAATGGCTGTTCCTCTGAGAAGTTCACTGTATGAGAGCCTGTAACTGACTTGGAACCTAAAGTAATCGTATGCAACCGTTTTGTAACTTTCAAGTTTTTGCACCAGTAAATGTTCTTTTGTTTCACCAAAGGACTGAGTTGCAACGTTTTCTATTTTACACGGTGTGCCACCGTTAAAAAGGCACTGGCGTCACGAAATTATATAACACACCACAAAGCCACTTTTTGCAATCAACCATCAGGATACTGCTTGTCTCAGGAATAACACTGCCAATATACATCCACTCAGCCCACCGTCACATATATCACAAATATATCCGGGACACTATCTATGGATAGCCGTCAGTACCCTGCACAGTGTACGTGATGTCACTGACTGTGTCAAGCGCACCTGCTCCTCCCACTACCACTAAGCAGGCAGAGCGGAGGAGGCAGTGCGTCACAACCTCAGTCTTAGTGATGTCACGTGAAGCTGCAGTATCCCAGAGATATTTGTAGGTGTGGTTACGGTGGACTATGTGGACTTATCTTTGCAGTGTTCCTATCACCTGGGACATGCAGTGATCTTGCAAATGGTTTTTGGCGATGGTGTTGGTATAATTACTTTGTCGTGACGCCAGTGCCTTTATAACGGTGGCACACCGTATATAGGTAAACAACACAGCAACTCCGTTCTGGTGAACTAGAAGAACGTTTACTTGTTGAAATACTTGAGTTACATTAAACGGTTGCATAAGGTTACTTATTTCTAGTCATCACTAGTGTTGAGCGAACAGTTCTAGAATAGTTCTGGTCCGTACCGGATTTTGGGGTGTCCGTGACACGGACCGAACTCCGAACTTTTTTGAAAAGTCCGTGGTTCGAGTTCGTAGTTCGTCCATTTTTATGGCGCGCTTTGAATTGCTGCAAAGCAGCCAATCAACATGCCTCATACTCCTTTGACCCAAGAGGCGGTCACAGCCCTGCCTACAAGCAGGGCTGTGATTGGCCAAGCGCAGCATGTGACCCAGCCGCTATTTAAGCTGGAGTCACGTCGCGACGTGCGCACTCCGCTCTGAATCAGCATAGGGATAGGATGCAGCTGCTCGGTTAGGGCGAGATAGGCAGGGAAAACTGAGCTAAGACCTCCAATTAAGTGTGAAAGCTACAGCTGTGAATCGTTCACCAAGTGCTCCAGGATTGCTCACTATTTTTTTGGCTGGGCAGACCTTTTTTTCTGGCACTTTGTCTGTGGTGATCGTCGGCGGCCATTTTGGGACTTGTGGTGCGCCAGCACATGCAGCCACAAAGTCCATTAATCCCATAATATATCCGATTCTTTCATGTATATCCTACTTAAGGGGTTTGGCTGTGATTATTTAGTCACCCCTAGTGACACAGCAAAGATTTTTTCATGTTTTTTTGAGTGGGGAAACTGAAAGTAATTCAGTTCAAATGCCATGAAAGTGGTATGTCAGCTAGGCTAGGATTTTTTCATAAAAAGGGTATATTTCTCTAATAGTTAAAATTGAATAGCTAAAAACAGCTATTTCATACATCTGGTTTACCGCCGTTTGCGGGCCTACTCCGCATCTGTCCGTAAAAGGGTATATTTCACTAATTGTTACAATTGCCTGGCTGAAAAGAGCTATTTCATACATCCGGTTTACCTGCAGGAGCAGGAATAATTTGTTTTTTTCACAAAAAGGGTATATTTCTCTAATAGTTAAAATTGAATAGCTAAAAACAGCTATTTCATACATCCGGTTTACCTGCAGGAGCAGGACTAATTTGTTTTTTTCACAAAAAGGGTATATTTCTCTAATAGTTAAAATTGAATAGCTAAATCCAGCTATTTCATACATCTGTTTTACCGCCGTTTGCGGGCCTACTCCGCATCTGTCCGTAAAAGGGTATATTTCACTAACTGTTATAATTGCCTAGCTGAAAAGAGCTATTTCATACATCCGGTTTACCTGCAGTAGCAGGAATAATTTGTTTTTTTCACAAAAAGGGTATATTTCTCTAATAGTTAAAATTGAATAGCTAAAAAGAGCTATTTCATACATCTGGTTGACCTGCAGTAGCAGGAATAATTTGTTTTTTTCATAAAAAGGGTATATTTCAATATTTGTTAAAATTTTATAGCTAAAAAGAGCTATTTCATACATCTGGTTTACCGGCGTGTGCAGGCCTACTCCGCATCTGTCCGTAAAAGGGTATATTTCAATAATTGTTATAATTGCCTAGCTAAAAAGAGCTATTTCATACATCTGGTTGACCTGCAGTAGCAGGAATAATTTGTTTTTTTCATAAAAAGGGTATATTTCTCTAATAGTTAAAATTGCATAGCTAAAAACAGCTATTTCATACATCTGGTTTACCGGCGTTTGCAGGCCTACTCCACATCTGTCCGTAAAAGGGTATATTTCACTAACTGTTATAATTGCCTAGCTAAAAAGAGCTATTTCATACATCTGGTTGACCTGCAGTAGCAGGAATAATTTGTTTTTTTCATAAAAAGGGTATATTTCTCCAATAATTAAAATTTTATAGCTAAAAAGAGCTATTTCATACATCTGGTTTACCGGCGTTTGCGGGCCTACTCCACATCTGTCCGTAAAAGGGTATATTTCAATAATTGTTATAATTGCATAGCTAAAAAGAGCTATTTCATACATCTGGTTGACCTGCAGTAGCAGGAATAATTTGTTTTTTTCATAAAAAGGGTATATTTCAATATTTGTTAAAATTGCATAGCTAAAAAGAGCTATTTCATACATCTGGTTGACCTGCAGTAGCAGACTTATTTGAATTTTTTCTGTAAATGGGTATATTTCCTTAATTGTTGAAATTGCATAGCTAAAAATAGCTATTTCATAAATCTGGTTTACCTGCGTTAGCAGGCCTATTGCCAATCTTTCCGTAAAAGGGTATATTTCCTTAATTGTTGAAATTGCATAGCTAAAAATAGCTATTTCATAAATCTGGTTTACCTGCGTTAGCAGGCCTATTTGGATTTTTTCATAAAAAGGGTATATTTCTCTAATTGTTAAAATTGCATAGCTAAAAACAGCTATTTCATACATCTGGTTTACCTGCAGTAGCAGGAATAATTTGTTTTTTTCATAAAAAGGGTATATTTCTCTAATAGTTAAAATTGAATAGCTAAAAACAGCTATTTCATACATCTGGTTTACCGGCCTAGTCCACATCTGTCCGTAAAAGAGTATATTTCAATAATTGTTATAATTGCCTGGCTGAAAAGACCTATTTCATACATCTGGTTGACCTGCAGTAGCAGGAATAATTTGATTTTTTCATAAAAAGGGTATATTTCTCTAATTGTTAAAATTGCATAGCTAAAAAGAGCTATTTCATACATCTGGTTTACCTGCAGTAGCAGGCTTATTTGGATTTTTTCATAAAAAGGGTATATTTCCTTAATTGTTGAAATTGCATAGCTAAAAAGAGCTATTTCATAAATCTGGTTTACCTGCCTTAGCAGGCCTAGTCTACATCTGTCCGTAAAAGGGTATATTTCCTTAATTGTTGAAATTGCATAGCTAAAAAGAGCTATTTCATAAATCTGGTTTACCTGCCTTAGCAGGCCTAGTCTACATCTGTCCGTAAAAGGGTATATTTCCTTAATTGTTGAAATTGCATAGCTAAAAAGAGCTATTTCATAAATCTGGTTTACCTGCAGTAGCAGGCTTATTTGGATTTTTTCATAAAAAGGGTATATTTCTCTAATTGTTAAAATTGCATAGCTAAAAAGAGCTATTTCATACATCTGGTTTACCGGCGTTTGCAGGCCTACTCCACATCTGTCCGTAAAAGGGTATATTTCAATAATTGTTAAAATTGCATAGCTAAAAAGAGCTATTTCATACATCTGGTTGACCTGCAGTAGCAGGATTAATTTGATTTTTTCATAAAAAGGGTATATTTCTCTAATTGTTAAAATTGCATAGCTAAAAAGAGCTATTTCATACATCTGGTTTACCGGCGTTTGCGGGCCTAGTCTACATCTGTCCGTAAAAGGGTATATTTCAATAATTGTTAAAATTGCATAGCTAAAAAGAGCTATTTCATACATCTGGTTGACCTGCAGTAGCAGGATTAATTTGTTTTTTTCATAAAAAGGGTATATTTCAATAATTGTTAAAATTGCATAGCTAAAAAGAGCTATTTCATACATCTGGTTTACCGGCGTTTGCGGGCCTAGTCTACATCTGTCCGTAAAAGGGTATATTTCAATAATTGTTAAAATTGCATAGCTAAAAAGAGCTATTTCATACATCTGGTTGACCTGCAGTAGCAGGATTAATTTGATTTTTTCATAAAAAGGGTATATTTCTCTAATTGTTAAAATTGCATAGCTAAAAACAGCTATTTCATACATCTGGTTTACCGGCGTTTGCAGGCCTACTCCACATCTGTCCGTAAAAGGGTATATTTCAATATTTGTTAAAATTGCATAGCTAAAAAGAGCTATTTCATACATCTGGTTGACCTGCAGTAGCAGGATTAATTTGTTTTTTTCATAAAAAGGGTATATTTCAATAATTGTTAAAATTGCATAGCTAAAAAGAGCTATTTCATACATCTGGTTTACCTGCGTTTGCAGGCCTAGTCTACATCTGTCCGTAAAAGGGTATATTTCTCTAATTGTTAAAATTGCATAGCTAAAAAGAGCTATTTCATACATCTGGTTTACCGGCGTTTGCAGGCCTAGTCTACATCTGTCCGTAAAAGGGTATATTTCTCTAATTGTTAAAATTGCATAGCTAAAAAGAGCTATTTCATAAATCTGGTTTACCTGCGTTTGCAGGCCTAGTCTACATCTGTCCGTAAAAGGGTATATTTCTCTAATTGTTAAAATTGCATAGCTAAAAAGAGCTATTTCATACATCTGGTTGACCTGCAGTAGCAGGAATAATTTGTTTTTTTCATAAAAAGGGTATATTTCAATATTTGTTAAAATTGCATAGCTAAAAACAGCTATTTCATACATCTGGTTTACCGGCGTTTGCAGGCCTACTCCACATCTGTCCGTAAAAGGGTATATTTCACTAATTGTTATAATTGCATAGCTAAAAAGAGCTATTTCATACATCTGGTTGACCTGCAGTAGCAGGAATAATTTGTTTTTTTCATAAAAAGGGTATATTTCAATATTTGTTAAAATTGCATAGCTAAAAAGAGCTATTTCATACATCTGGTTGACCTGCAGTAGCAGGATTAATTTGTTTTTTTCATAAAAAGGGTATATTTCAATATTTGTTAAAATTGCATAGCTAAAAACAGCTATTTCATACATCTGGTTTACCGGCGTTTGCAGGCCTACTCCACATCTGTCCGTAAAAGGGTATATTTCAATAATTGTTATAATTGCATAGCTAAAAAGAGCTATTTCATACATCTGGTTGACCTGCAGTAGCAGGCTTATTTGGATTTTTCCATAAAAAGGGTATATTTCTCTAATTGTTAAAATTGCATAGCTAAAAACAGCTATTTCATACATCTGGTTGACCTGCAGTAGCAGGAATAATTTGTTTTTTTCATAAAAAGGGTATATTTCAATAATTGTTAAAATTGCATAGCTAAAAAGAGCTATTTCATACATCTGGTTTACCGGCGTTTGCAGGCCTAGTCTACATCTGTCCGTAAAAGGGTATATTTCAATAATTGTTATAATTGCATAGCTAAAAAGAGCTATTTCATACATCTGGTTGACCTGCAGTAGCAGGAATAATTTGATTTTTCCATAAAAAGGGTATATTTCTCTAATAGTTAAAATTGCATAGCTAAAAAGAGCTATTTCATACATCTGGTTGACCTGCAGTAGCAGGAATAATTTGTTTTTTTCATAAAAAGGGTATATTTCAATATTTGTTAAAATTGCATAGCTAAAAACAGCTATTTCATACATCTGGTTTACCGGCGTGTGCAGGCCTACTCCGCATCTGTCCGTAAAAGGGTATATTTCACTAACTGTTATAATTGCATAGCTAAAAAGAGCTATTTCATACATCTGGTTGACCTGCAGTAGCAGGAATAATTTTTTTTTTTTATAAAAAGGGTATATTTCACTAACTGTTATAATTGCCTGGCTGAAAAGAGCTATTTCATACATCTGGTTTACCGCCGTTTGCGGGCCTACTCCGCATCTGTCCGTAAAAGGGTATATTTCACTAACTGTTATAATTGCCTGGCTGAAAAGAGCTATTTCATACATCTGGTTTACCTGCAGTAGCAGGAATAATTTGTTTTTTTCATAAAAAGGGTATATTTCTCTAATAGTTAAAATTTTATAGCTAAAAAGAGCTATTTCATACATCTGGTTAACCGGCGTGTGCAGGCCTACTCCGCATCTGTCCGTAAAAGGGTATATTTCACTAATTGTTACAATTGCCTGGCTGAAAAGAGCTATTTCATACATCCGGTTTACCTGCAGGAGCAGGAATAATTTGTTTTTTCATAAAAAGGGTATATTTCTCTAATAGTTAAAATTGAATAGCTAAAAACAGCTATTTCATACATCTGGTTTACCGGCGTTTGCGGGCCTACTCCACATCTGTCCGTAAAAGAGTATATTTCAATAATTGTTACAATTGCCTGGCTGAAAAGACCTCTTTCATACATCTGGTTGACCTGCAGGAGCTGGATTAATTTGATTTTTTCATAAAAAGGGTATATTTCTCTAATAGTTAAAATTGAATAGCTAAAAACAGCTATTTCATACATCTGGTTTACCGCCGTTTGCGGGCCTACTCCGCATCTGTCCGTAAAAGGGTATATTTCAATAATTGTTACAATTGCCTGGCTGAAAAGAGCTATTTCATACATCCGGTTTACCTGCAGGAGCAGGAATAATTTGTTTTTTTCATAAAAAGGGTATATTTCTCTAATAGTTAAAATTGAATAGCTAAAAACAGCTATTTCATACATCTGGTTTACCGGCGTTTGCGGGCCTACTCCGCATCTGTCCGTAAAAGGGTATATTTCACTAATTGTTACAATTGCCTGGCTGAAAAGAGCTATTTCATACATCTGGTTTACCTGCAGGAGCAGGAATAATTTGTTTTTTCATAAAAAGGGTATATTTCTCAAATAGTTAAAATTGAATAGCTAAAAACAGCTATTTCATACATCTGGTTTACCGCCGTTTGCGGGCCTACTCCGCATCTGTCCGTAAAAGGGTATATTTCACTAACTGTTATAATTGCCTAGCTGAAAAAACATCTTTCATACATCCGGTTTACCTGCAGGAGCAGGAATAATTTGTTTTTTTCATAAAAAGGGTATATTTCTCTAATAGTTAAAATTGAATAGCTAAAAACAGCTATTTCATACATCTGGTTTACCGCCGTTTGCGGGCCTACTCCGCATCTGTCCGTAAAAGGGTATATTTCACTAACTGTTATAATTGCATAGCTAAAAAGAGCTATTTCATACATCTGGTTGACCTGCAGTAGCAGGAATAATTTGTTTTTTCATAAAAAGGGTATATTTCAATATTTTTTAAAATTGCATAGCTAAAAACAGCTATTTCATACATCTGGTTGACCTGCAGTAGCAGGAATAATTTGTTTTTTTTCATAAAAAGGGTATATTTCAATATTTTATAAAATTTTATAGCTCAAAACAGCTATTTCATACATCTGGTTTACCGGCGTGTGCGGGCCTACTCCGCATCTGTCCGTAAAAGGGTATATTTCACTAACTGTTATAATTGCCTAGCTAAAAAGAGCTATTTCATACATCTGGTTGACCTGCAGTAGCAGGAATAATTTGTTTTTTTCATAAAAAGGGTATATTTCTCTAATAGTTAAAATTGAATAGCTAAAAACAGCTATTTCATACATCTGGTTCACCGCCGTTTGCGGGCCTACTCCGCATCTGTCCGTAAAAGGGTATATTTCAATAATTGTTACAATTGCCTGGCTGAAAAGACATCTTTCATACATCCGGTTTACCTGCAGTAGCAGGAATAATTTGTTTTTTTCATAAAAAGGGTATATTTCTCTAATAGTTAAAATTGAATAGCTAAAAACAGCTATTTCATACATCTGGTTTACCGCCGTTTGCGGGCCTACTCCGCATCTGTCCGTAAAAGGGTATATTTCACTAATTGTTATAATTGCATAGCTAAAAAGAGCTATTTCATACATCTGGTTGACCTGCAGTAGCAGGAATAATTTGTTTTTTTCATAAAAAGGGTATATTTCAATATTTGTTAAAATTGCATAGCTAAAAACAGCTATTTCATACATCTGGTTTACCGGCGTTTGCGGGCCTAGTCTACATCTGTCCGTAAAAGGGTATATTTCAATAATTGTTAAAATTGCATAGCTAAAAAGAGCTATTTCATACATCTGGTTGACCTGCAGTAGCAGGATTAATTTGATTTTTTCATAAAAAGGGTATATTTCTCTAATTGTTAAAATTGCATAGCTAAAAAGAGCTATTTCATACATCTGGTTGACCTGCAGTAGCAGGATTAATTTGATTTTTTCATAAAAAGGGTATATTTCAATATTTGTTAAAATTGCATAGCTAAAAACAGCTATTTCATACATCTGGTTTACCGGCGTTTGCAGGCCTACTCCACATCTGTCCGTAAAAGGGTATATTTCACTAATTGTTATAATTGCATAGCTAAAAAGAGCTATTTCATACATCTGGTTGACCTGCAGTAGCAGGATTAATTTGATTTTTTCATAAAAAGGGTATATTTCAATATTTGTTAAAATTGCATAGCTAAAAACAGCTATTTCATACATCTGGTTGACCTGCAGTAGCAGGCCTAGTCTACATCTGTCCGTAAAAGGGTATATTTCTCTAATTGTTAAAATTGCATAGCTAAAAAGAGCTATTTCATACATCTGGTTGACCTGCAGTAGCAGGCTTATTTGAAATTTTTCCGTAAAAGGGTATATTTCTCTAATTGTTAAAATTGCATAGCTAAAAAGAGCTATTTCATACATCTGGTTTACCTGCAGTAGCAGGCCTACTCCGCATCTGTCCGTAAAAGGGTATATTTCACTAATTGTTACAATTGCCTGGCTGCAAAGAGCTATTTCATACATCCGGTTTACCTGCAGGAGCAGGAATAATTTGTTTTTTTCATAAAAAGGGTATATTTCTCTAATAGTTAAAATTGAATAGCTAAAAACAGCTATTTCATACATCTGGTTTACCGCCGTTTGCGGGCCTACTCCGCATCTGTCCGTAAAAGGGTATATTTCAATAATTGTTACAATTGCCTGGCTGAAAAGACATCTTTCATACATCCGGTTTACCTGCAGTAAGCAGGATTAAATTGATTTTTTCATAAAAAGGGTATATTTCACTATTTTTTAAAATTTTATAGCTAAAAACAGCTATTTCATACACCTGGTTGAACTGCAGGAGCAGGAATAATTTGTTTTTTTCATAAAAAGGGTATATTTCTCTAATAGTTAAAATTGAATAGCTAAAAACAGCTATTTCATACATCTGGTTTACCGCCGTTTGCGGGCCTACTCCGCATCTGTCCGTAAAAGGGTATATTTCACTAACTGTTATAATTGCCTAGCTAAAAAGAGCTATTTCATACATCTTGTTGACCTGCAGTAGCAGGAATAATTTGTTTTTTTCATAAAAGGGTATATTTCTTTAATTGTTGAAATTTCATAGCTAAAAATAGCTATTTCATAAATCTGGTTTACCTGCGGTAGCAGGCTTATTGGAAATCTTTCCGTAAAAGGGTATATTTCTTTAATTGTTGAAATTGCATAGCTAAAAAGAGCTATTTCATACATCTGGTTTACCTGCCTTAGCAGGCCTAGTCTACATCTGTCCGTAAAAGGGTATATTTCTCTAATTGTTAAAATTGCATAGCTAAAAAGAGCTATTTCATACATCTGGTTTACCTGCCTTAGCAGGCCTAGTCTACATCTGTCCGTAAAAGGGTATATTTCTCTAATTGTTAAAATTGCATAGCTAAAAAGAGCTATTTCATACATCTGGTTGACCTGCAGTAGCAGGATTAATTTGATTTTTTCATAAAAAGGGTATATTTCTCTAATAGTTAAAATTGAATAGCTAAAAACAGCTATTTCATACATCTGGTTTACCGCCGTTTGCGGGCCTACTCCGCATCTGTCCGTAAAAGGGTATATTTCACTAACTGTTATAATTGCCTAGCTGAAAAAACATCTTTCATACATCCGGTTTACCTGCAGTAAGCAGGATCAAATTGATTTTTTCACAAAAAGGGTATATTTCACTATTTTTTAAAATTATATAGCTAAAAACAGCTATTTCATACACCTGGTTGAACAGCAGGAGCAGGAATAATTTGTTTTTTTCATAAAAAGGGTATATTTCTCAAATAGTTAAAATTGAATAGCTAAAAACAGCTATTTCATACATCTGGTTTACCGCCGTTTGCGGGCCTACTCCGCATCTGTCCGTAAAAGGGTATATTTCACTAACTGTTATAATTGCCTAGCTAAAAAGAGCTATTTCATACATCTGGTTGACCTGCAGTAGCAGGAATAATTTGTTTTTTTCATAAAAAGGGTATATTTCTCTAATAGTTAAAATTGCATAGCTAAAAACAGCTATTTCATACATCTGGTTTACCGGCGTTTACGGGCCTACTCCGCATCTGTCCGTAAAAGGGTATATTTCAATAATTGTTATAATTGCCTGGCTGAAAAGACCTCTTTCATACATCTGGTTGACCTGCAGTAGCAGGAATAATTTGTTTTTTTCATAAAAAGGTTATATTTCTCCAATAGTTAAAATTGCATAGCTAAAAAGAGCTATTTCATACATCTGGTTGACCTGCATTAGCAGGATTTTTCTAAATCTTACTGTAAAAGGGTATATTTCACTAATTGTTATAATTGCATAGCTAAAAAGAGCTATTTCATACATCTGGTTGACCTGCAGTAGCAGGAATAATTTGTTTTTTTCATAAAAAGGGTATATTTCAATATTTGTTAAAATTGAAGAGCTAAAAACAGCTATTGCATACATCTGGTTTACCGGCGTTTGCAGGCCTACTCCACATCTGTCCGTAAAAGGGTATATTTCACTAATTGTTATAATTGCATAGCTAAAAAGAGCTATTTCATACATCTGGTTGACCTGCAGTAGCAGGAATAATTAGTTTTTTTTCATAAAAAGGGTATATTTCAATATTTGTTAAAATTGCATAGCTAAAAACAGCTATTTCATACATCTGGTTGACCTGCAGTAGCAGGAATAATTTGTTTTTTTCATAAAAAGGGTATATTTCTTTAATTGTTGAAATTGCATAGCTAAAAATAGCTATTTCATAAATCTGGTTTACCTGCAGTTCCAGGCCTAGTCTAAATCTGTCCGTAAAAGGGTATATTTCTCTAATTGTTGAAATTGCATAGCTAAAAAGAGCTATTTCATACATCTGGTTGACCTGCAGTAGCAGGCTTATTTGGATTTTTTCATAAAAAGGGTATATTTCTCTAATTGTTAAAATTGCATAGCTAAAAAGAGCTATTTCATACATCTGGTTGACCTGCAGTAGCAGGCTTATTTGGATTTTTTCATAAAAAGGGTATATTTCTCTAATTGTTAAAATTGCATAGCTAAAAAGAGCTATTTCATACATCTGGTTTACCGGCGTTTGCAGGCCTAGTCTACATCTGTCCGTAAAAGGGTATATTTCTCTAATTGTTAAAATTGCATAGCTAAAAAGAGCTATTTCATACATCTGGTTGACCTGCAGTAGCAGGCTTATTTGGATTTTTTCATAAAAAGGGTATATTTCTCTAATTGTTAAAATTGCATAGCTAAAAAGAGCTATTTCATACATCTGGTTGACCTGCAGTAGCAGGAATAATTTGTTTTTTTCATAAAAAGGGTATATTTCAATATTTGTTAAAATTGCATAGCTAAAAACAGCTATTTCATACATCTGGTTTACCGGCGTTTGCGGGCCTAGTCCACATCTGTCCGTAAAAGGGTATATTTCAATAATTGTTAAAATTGCATAGCTAAAAAGAGCTATTTCATACATCTGGTTGACCTGCAGTAGCAGGCTTATTTGGATTTTTTCTTAAAAAGGGTATATTTCTCTAATTGTTGAAATTGCATAGCTAAAAAGAGCTATTTCATACATCTGGTTGACCTGCAGTAGCAGGCTTATTTGGATTTCGACATAAAAAGGGTATATTTCTCTAATTGTTAAAATTGCATAGCTAAAAAGAGCTATTCCATACATCTGGTTTACCGGCGTTTGCAGGCCTAGTCTACATCTGTCCGTAAAAGGGTATATTTCTCTAATTGTTGAAATTGCATAGCTAAAAAGAGCTATTTCATACATCTGGTTGACCTGCAGTAGCAGGATTAATTTGATTTTTTCATAAAAAGGGTATATTTCTCTAATTGTTAAAATTGCATAGCTAAAAAGAGCTATTTCATACATCTGGTTGACCTGCAGTAGCAGGATTAATTTGATTTTTTCATAAAAAGGGTATATTTCTCTAATTGTTAAAATTGCATAGCTAAAAAGAGCTATTTCATACATCTGGTTTACCGGCGTTTGCAGGCCTACTCCACATCTGTCCGTAAAAGGGTATATTTCAATAATTGTTATAATTGCATAGCTAAAAAGAGCTATTTCATACATCTGGTTGACCTGCAGTAGCAGGATTAATTTGATTTTTCCATAAAAAGGGTATATTTCTCTAATAGTTAAAATTGCATAGCTAAAAACAGCTATTTCATACACCTGGTTGACCTGCAGTAGCAGGAATAATTTGTTATTTTCACAAAAAGGGTATATTTCTCTAATAGTTAAAATTGAGTAGCTAAAAACAGCTATTTCATACATCTGGTTTACCGGCGTGTGCGGGCCTACTCCGCATCTGTCCGTAAAAGGGTATATTTCACTAACTGTAATAATTGAATAGCTAAAAAGAGCAATTTCATACATCTTGTTGACCTGCAGTAGCAGGAATAATTTGTTATTTTCACAAAAAGGGTATATTTCTCTATTTTTTTAAATTTTATAGCTAAAAACAGCTATTTCATACATCTGGTTGACCTGCAGTAGCAGGAATAATTTGTTTTTTTCATAAAAAGGGTATATTTCAATATTTGTTAAAATTGCATAGCTAAAAAGAGCTATTTCATACATCTGGTTTACCGGCGTTTGCAGGCCTACTCCACATCTGTCCGTAAAAGGGTATATTTCAATATTTGTTAAAATTGCATAGCTAAAAAGAGCTATTTCATACATCTGGTTGACCTGCAGTAGCAGGATTAATTTGATTTTTTCATAAAAAGGGTATATTTCAATATTTGTTAAAATTGCATAGCTAAAAAGAGCTATTTCATACATCTGGTTGACCTGCAGTAGCAGGAATAATTTGTTTTTTTCATAAAAAGGGTATATTTCTCTAATAGTTAAAATTGAATAGCTAAAAACAGCTATTTCATACATCTGGTTTACCGGCGTGTGCAGGCCTACTCCGCATCTGTCCGTAAAAGGGTATATTTCACTAACTGTTATAATTGCCTAGCTAAAAAGAGCTATTTCATACATCTTGTTGACCTGCAGTAGCAGGAATAATTTGTTTTTTTCATAAAAAGGGTATATTTCTCCAATAATTAAAATTTTATAGCTAAAAAGAGCTATTTCATACATCTGGTTGACCTGCAGTAGCAGGAATAATTTGTTTTTTTCATAAAAAGGGTATATTTCTCTAATAGTTAAAATTGCATAGCTAAAAACAGCTATTTCATACATCTGGTTTACCGGCGTTTGCAGGCCTACTCCACATCTGTCCGTAAAAGGGTATATTTCAATAATTGTTATAATTGCATAGCTAAAAAGAGCTATTTCATACATCTGGTTGACCTGCAGTAGCAGGATTAATTTGATTTTTTCATAAAAAGGGTATATTTCAATATTTGTTAAAATTGCATAGCTAAAAAGAGCTATTTCATACATCCGGTTTACCTGCAGGAGCAGGAATAATTTGTTTTTTTCACAAAAAGGGTATATTTCTCTAATAGTTAAAATTGAATAGCTAAAAACAGCTATTTCATACATCTGGTTTACCGCCGTTTGCGGGCCTACTCCGCATCTGTCCGTAAAAGGGTATATTTCACTAACTGTTATAATTGCCTGGCTGAAAAGAGCTATTTCATACATCCGGTTTACCTGCAGGAGCAGGAATAATTTGTTTTTTTCACAAAAAGGGTATATTTCTCTAATAGTTAAAATTGAATAGCTAAAAACAGCTATTTCATACATCTGGTTGAACAGCAGGAGCAGGAATAATTTGTTTTTTCATAAAAAGGGTATATTTCTCAAATAGTTAAAATTGAATAGCTAAATCCAGCTATTTCATACATCTGCTTTACCGCCGTTTGCGGGCCTACTCCGCATCTGTCCGTAAAAGGGTATATTTCACTAACTGTTATAATTGCCTAGCTGAAACGACATCTTTCATACATCCGGTTTACCTGCAGGAGCAGGAATAATTTGTTTTTTTCACAAAAAGGGTATATTTCTCTAATAGTTAAAATTGAATAGCTAAAAACAGCTATTTCATACACCTGGTTGAACAGCAGGAGCAGGAATAATTTGTTTTTTTCATAAAAAGGGTATATTTCTCTAATAGTTAAAATTGAATAGCTAAAAACAGCTATTTCATACATCTGGTTTACCGGCGTGTGCGGGCCTACTCCGCATCTGTCCGTAAAAGGGTATATTTCACTAACTGTTATAATTGCCTGGCTGAAAAGACCTCTTTCATACATCTGGTTGACCTGCAGTAGCAGGAATAATTTGTTTTTTTCATAAAAAGGGTATATTTCAATATTTGTTAAAATTTTATAGCTCAAAACAGCTATTTCATACATCTGGTTTACCTGCAGGAGCAGGAATAATTTGTTATTTTCACAAAAAGGGTATATTTCTCTAATAGTTAAAATTGAATAGCTAAAAACAGCTATTTCATACATCTGGTTCACCGCCGTTTGCGGGCCTACTCCGCATCTGTCCGTAAAAGGGTATATTTCAATAATTGTTACAATTGCCTGGCTGAAAAGACATCTTTCATACATCCGGTTTACCTGCAGTAGCAGGAATAATTTGTTTTTTTCACAAAAAGGGTATATTTCACTATTTTTTAAAATTTTATAGCTAAAAACAGCTATTTCATACACCTGGTTTACCTGCAGTAGCAGGAATAATTTGTTTTTTTCACAAAAAGGGTATATTTCTCTAATAGTTAAAATTGAGTAGCTAAAAACAGCTATTTCATACATCTGGTTTACCGGCGTGTGCGGGCCTACTCCACATCTGTCCGTAAAAGGGTATATTTCAATAATTGTTATAATTGCCTGGCTGAAAAGACCTCTTTCATACATCTGGTTTACCTGCAGTAAGCAGGATTAAATTGATTTTTTCATAAAAAGGGTATATTTCAATATTTTATAAAATTTTATAGCTCAAAACAGCTATTTCATACATCTGGTTGAACTGCAGGAGCAGGAATAATTTGTTTTTTCATAAAAAGGGTATATTTCTCAAATAGTTAAAATTGAATAGCTAAATCCAGCTATTTCATACATCTGGTTTACCGCCGTTTGCGGGCCTACTCCGCATCTGTCCGTAAAAGGGTATATTTCACTAACTGTTATAATTGCCTAGCTGAAACGACATCTTTCATACATCCGGTTTACCTGCAGTAAGCAGGATTAAATTGTTTTTTTCACAAAAAGGGTATATTTCACTATTTTTTAAAATTATATAGCTAAAAACTGCTATTTCATACACCTGGTTGAACTGCAGGAGCAGGAATAATTTGTTTTTTTCACAAAAAGGGTATATTTCTCTAATAGTTAAAATTGAATAGCTAAATCCAGCTATTTCATACATCTGTTTTACCGCCGTTTGCGGGCCTACTCCGCATCTGTCCGTAAAAGGGTATATTTCACTAACTGTTATAATTGCCTGGCTGAAAAGAGCTATTTCATACATCCGGTTTATCTGCAGTAGCAGGAATAATTTGTTTTTTTCACAAAAAGGGTATATTTCACTATTTTTTAAAATTATATAGCTAAAAACTGCTATTTCATACACCTGGTTGAACTGCAGGAGCAGGAATAATTTGTTTTTTCATAAAAAGGGTATATTTCTCAAATAGTTAAAATTGAATAGCTAAATCCAGCTATTTCATACATCTGGTTTACCGCCGTTTGCGGGCCTACTCCGCATCTGTCCGTAAAAGGGTATATTTCACTAACTGTTATAATTGCCTAGCTGAAACGACATCTTTCATACATCCGGTTTACCTGCAGTAAGCAGGATTAAATTGTTTTTTTCACAAAAAGGGTATATTTCACTATTTTTTAAAATTATATAGCTAAAAACTGCTATTTCATACACCTGGTTGAACTGCAGGAGCAGGAATAATTTGTTTTTTCATAAAAAGGGTATATTTCTCAAATAGTTAAAATTGAATAGCTAAATCCAGCTATTTCATACATCTGCTTTACCGCCGTTTGCGGGCCTACTCCGCATCTGTCCGTAAAAGGGTATATTTCACTAACTGTTATAATTGCCTGGCTGAAAAGAGCTATTTCATACATCTGGTTTACCTGCAGTAAGCCGGATCAAATTGATTTTTTCACAAAAAGGGTATATTTCACTATTTTGTAAAATTATATAGCAAAAACCTGCTATTCCATACACCTGGTTGAACTGCTAGAGCAGGAATAATTTGTTATTTTCACAAAAAGGGTATATTTCTCTAATAGTTAAAATTGAGTAGCTAAAACCAGCTATTTCATACATCTGGTTCACCGCCGTTTGCGGGCCTACTCCGCATCTGTCCGTAAAAGGGTATTTTTCCACTAACTGTTACAATTGCCTGGCTGAAAAGAGCTATTTCATACATCCGGTTTACCTGCAGGAGCAGGAATAATTTGTTTTTTTCATAAAAAGGGTATATTTCACTATTTTTTAAAATTATATAGCTAAAAACAGCTATTTCATACACCTGGTTGAACAGCAGGAGCAGGAATAATTTGTTTTTTCATAAAAAGGGTATATTTCTCTAATAGTTAAAATTGAATAGCTAAATCCAGCTATTTCATACATCTGGTTTACCGCCGTTTGCGGGCCTACTCCGCATCTGTCCGTAAAAGGGTATATTTCACTAACTGTTACAATTGCCTGGCTGAAAAGACATCTTTCATACATCCGGTTTACCTGCAGTAAGCAGGATCAAATTGATTTTTTCACAAAAAGGGTATATTTCACTATTTTTTTAAATCATATAGCTAAAAACAGCTATTCCATACACCTGGTTGAACTGCAGGAGCAGGAATAATTTGTTTTTTTCAAAAAAAGGGTATATTTCTCAAATAGTTAAAATTGAATAGCTAAAACCAGCTATTTCATACATCTGTTTTACCGCCGTTTGCGGGCCTACTCCGCATCTGTCCGTAAAAGGGTATATTTCACTAACTGTTACAATTGCCTGGCTGAAAAGACAGCTTTCATACATCCGGTTTACCTGCAGTAAGCCGGATCAAATTGATTTTTTCACAAAAAGGGTATATTTCACTATTTTTTAAAATTATATAGCTAAAAACAGCTATTTCATACACCTGGTTGAACAGCAGGAGCAGGAATAATTTGTTTTTTTCATAAAAAGGGTATATTTCTCTAATAGTTAAAATTGAATAGCTAAAAACAGCTATTTCATACATCTGTTTTACCGCCGTTTGCGGCCCTACTCCGCATCTGTCCGTAAAAGGGTATATTTCACTAACTGTTATAATTGCCTGGCTGAAAAGAGCTATTTCATATATCCGGTTTACCTGCAGTAAGCAGGATTAATTTTTTTTTTTTCACAAAAAGGGTATATTTCACTATTTTTTAAAATTATATAGCTAAAAACTGCTATTTCATACATCTGGCTGACCTGCATTAGCAGGAATAATTTGTTTTTTCATAAAAAGGGTATATTTCTCAAATAGTTAAAATTGAATAGCTAAATCCAGCTATTTCATACATCTGGTTTACCGCCGTTTGTGGGCCTACTCCGCATCTGTCCGTAAAAGGGTATATTTCACTAACTGTTACAATTGCCTGGCTGAAAAGACATCTTTCATACATCCGGTTTACCTGCAGTAAGCAGGATCAAATTGATTTTTTCACAAAAAGGGTATATTTCACTATTTTTTAAAATTATATAGCTAAAAACAGCTATTTCATACACCTGGTTGAACTGCAGGAGCAGGAATAATTTGTTTTTTCATAAAAAGGGTATATTTCTCAAATAGTTAAAATTGAATAGCTAAATCCAGCTTACATTTGACATTCTCATATTGTGCCAAATATACTTTTTATTAGTGTGCTGGTTGTTGAATCGCAACAATGAGGAAACAATCTAGTAAGGGACGTGGACGCGGTCGTGGTGGTGTCAGTGGACCCTCTGGTGCAGGGAGAGGACGTGGCCGTTCGGCCACCGCCACAGAAAGTAGTGAACCAACTACCTCAGGTCCCGGTAGCCGCCAGAATTTAAATCGATATTTGGTGGGGCCCAATGCCGTTTTGAGGATGGTAAGGCCCGAGCAGGTACAGGCATTAGTCGATTGGGTGGCCGACAGTGCATCCAGCACGTTCACAACATTATCTCACACCCAGTCTTCAGCAGAAAGCGCCCAGATGGCTCCCGAAAACCAAGCCCATCAGTCTGTCAGATCACCCCCATGCATATCAGGGAAACAGCCAGAGCCAGAAGTTATGCAGCAGTCTCTGATTCTGTTTGAAGACTCTGCTGGCAGGGTTTCCCAAGGGCATCCACCTAGCCCTTCCGCAGCGGTGGAAGACATACCATGCACTGACGCACAACCACTTATGTTTCCAGATGATGAGGACATGGGAATACCACCTCAGCAGAGTCATCAAGTATCTGATGATGACGAAACGCAGGTGCCTACTGCCGCGTCTTACTGCAGTGTGCAGGCTGAACAGGAGGAGGTCAGGGAGGAAGACTGGGTGGAAGACGATGCAGAGGACGATGAGGTCCTAGACCCCACATGGACTGAAGGTCGTGCCGCTGACTTTCATAGTTCAGAGGAAGAGGCAGTGGTGAGACCGAGACAACAGCGAAGCCAAAGAGAGAGCAGGGGGCAAAAGCAGAACAGCCGCCGCCCGAGAGTTCGCCTGCTACTGGCCAGCGCCAACAGGGACTCAGCACCCCAAAGGCAACTTCAAGGAGTTCCCTGGCATGGCACTTCTTCAAACAATGTGCTGACGACAAGGCCCGAGTGATTTGCACGCTGTGCCATCAGAGCCTGAGGCGGGGCGTTAACGTTCTGAACCTCAGCACAACTTGCATGACCAGGCATCTACATGCAAAGCATGAACTGCAGTGGAGTAAACACCTTAAAAACAAGGAACTCACTCAGGCTCCCCCTGCCCACTCTACTGCTGCTGCCTCGGCCCCTGCCTCCGCCACGGGAGGAATGTTGCCACCTGCCGACCACCACACAGAGGATGTGCCACCGACACCACCACCACCAACTGCGTCACCAAGCATCTCCACCCTGTCACACAGCAGCGTTCAGCTCTCCATCTCACAAACCTTTGAGAGAAAGCGTAAATTCCCACCAAGCCACCCTCGAGCCCTGGGCCTGAATGCCAGCATTTCTAAACTACTGGCCTTTGAAATGCTGTCATTCAGGCTGGTGGACACAGACAGCTTCAAACAGCTGATGGCCATGGCTGTCCCACAGTATGTTGTTCCCAGCCGCCACTACTTCTCCAAGACAGCCGTGCCTTCCCTGCACAAGCAAGTATCTGATCAAATCAAGTGTGCACTGCGCAACGCCATTTGTGGCAAGGTCCACCTAACCACAGATACGTGGACCAGTAAGCACGGCCAGGGACGCTATATCTCCCTAACTGCACACTGGGTAAATGTAGTGGCGGCTGGGCCCCAGGCGGAGAGTTCCTTTGCGCACGTCCTTCCTCCGCCAAGGATCGCAGGGCATCATTCTTTGCCTCCTGTAGCCTCCTCCTCCTACTTGGCCTCCTCCTCCACTGCTTCCACCAGCTCATCCAGTCAGCCACACACCGTCACCACCAACTTCAGCACAGCCCGGGGTAAACGTCAGCAGGCCATTCTGAAACTCTTATGTTTGGGGGACAGGCCCCACACCGCGCAGGAGTTGTGGCGGGGTATTGAGCAACAGACCGACGAGTGGTTGCTGCCGGTGGGCCTCAAGCCCGGCCTGGTGGTGTGCGATAATGGGCGAAATCTCGTCGCAGCTCTGGGACTAGCCGGTTTGACGCACATCCCTTGCCTGGCGCATGTGCTGAATTTGGTGGTGCAGAAGTTCCTCCACAACTACCCAGACATGTCAGAGCTGCTGCATAAAGTGCGGGCCGTCTGTGCGCGCTTCCGGCGTTCACATCCTGCCGCTGCTCGCCTGTCTGCTCTACAGCGGAACTTCGCCCTTCCCGCTCACCGCCTAATATGCGACGTGCCCACCCGTTGGAACTCCACCTTGCACATGCTGGAGAGACTGTGCGAGCAGCAGCAGGCCATAGTGGAGTTTCAGCTGCAGCACGCACGGGTCAGTCGCACTGCGGAACAGCACCACTTTACCACCAATGATTGGGCCTCCATGCGAGACCTGTGTGCCCTGTTGCGCTGTTTCGAGTACTCCACCAACATGGCCAGTGGCGATGACAGCGTTATCAGCGTTACTATACCACTTCTATGTCTCCTTGAGAAAACGCTTAGGGCGATGATGGAAGAGGAGGTGGCTCGGGAGGAGGAGGAGGAGGGGTCGTGTTTAGCACTTTCAGGCCAGTCTCTTAGAAGTGGCTCAGAGGGAGGTATTTTCCAACAGCAGAGAGCAGGTACAAATGCGGCCAGCCAGGGCCCACTACCGGAGGACGAGGAGGATGAGGAGGAGGTGGAGGAGGATGAGGATGAAGCAGGTTCACAGCGGGGTGGCACCCAACACAGCTCAGGCACATCACTGGTGCGTGGCTGGGGGGATATAGAGGACGATGACGATACGCCTCCCACAGAGGACAGCTTGTCCTTACCTCTGGGGAGCCTGGCACACATGAGCGACTACATGCTGCAGTGCCTGCGCAACGACAGCAGAGTTGCCCACATTTTAACGTGTGCAGACTACTGGGTGGCCACCCTGCTTGATCCCCGGTACAAAGACAATGTGCCTACTTTACTTCCTGCACTGGAGCGTGATAGGAAGATGCGCGAGTACAAGCGCACGCTGGTAGACGCGCTCCTGAGAGCATTCCCAAATGTCACAGGGGAACAGGTGGAAGGCCAAGGCAGAGGAGGCGCTAGGGGTCGCCAACGCAGCTTTGTCACGGCCAGCTCCTCTGAGGGCAGGGTTAGCATGGCAGAAATGTGGAAAAGTTTTGTCTCCACGCCACAGATAAATGCACCACCACCTGATACGGAACGTGTTAGCAGGAGGCAACATTTCACTAACATGGTTGAACAGTACGTCTGCACATCCCTCCACGTACTGACGGATGGTTCGGCCCCATTCAACTTCTGGGTTTCAAAATTGTCCACGTGGCCAGAGTTAGCATGTTATGCCTTGGAGGTGCTGTCCTGCCCGGCGGCCAGCGTTTTATCTGAACGTGTATTCAGCACGGCAGGGGGCGTCATTACTGACAAACGCAGCCGCCTGTCAACAGCCAACGTGGACAAGCTGACGTTCATAAAAATGAACCAGGCATGGATCCCACAGGACCTGGCCCTCCCTTGTGCAGAGTAGTCCTTAATAACTGCCTTCCCCTAAACCATGTTGTCTTGTACTCCGTGCCACTTCTTTATTGAATAATCATTTTTTTTAAATTAACCAGGATCTTGGGGTGCAACCCAGAGTTGAATTAACCTCTCCTCTGTCTGCTCGCCGGGGCCTAAATAGATGAAAGTAGCCTGTTATACTGGTGGGTGACATGAAGCCGTAACCTCTGCCATGCGACCTCTCTCCTCCGTCTGGGTGCAGGGGTCAAAGTAACCAATTGTGGCCTTCTCCTGTGGTGGGTGATATGATGCCTGATTCTCTGCTGTGGGACCTCTCTCCTCCGTCTGGGTGCAGGGGTCAAAGTAACTAAATGTGGCCTTCTCCTGTGGTGGGTGATATGATGCCTGATTCTCTGCTGTGGGACCTCTCTCCTCCGTCTGGGTGCAGGGGTCAAAGTAACCAAATGTGGCCTTCTCCTGTGGTGGGTGATATGATGCCTGATTCTCTGCTGTGGGACCTCTCTCCTCCGTCTGGGTGCAGGGGTCAAAGTAACCAAATGTGGCCTTCTCCTGTGGTGGGTGATATGATGCCTGATTCTCTGCTGTGGGACCTCTCTCCTCCGTCTGGGTGCAGGGGTCAAAGTAACCAAATGTGGCCTTCTCCTGTGGTGGGTGATATGATGCAATGATTCTCTGCTGTGGGACCTCTCTCCTCCGTCTGGGTGCAGGGGTCAAAGTAACCAAATGTGGCCTTCTCCTGTGGTGGGTGATATGATGCAATGATTCTCTGCTGTGGGACCTCTCTCCTCCGTCTGGGTGCAGGGGTCAAAGTAACCAAATGTGGCCTTCTCCTGTGGTGGGTGATATGATGCCTGATTCTCTGCTGTGGGACCTCTCTCCTCCGTCTGGGTGCAGGGGTCAAAGTAACCAAATGTGGCCTTCTCCTGTGGTGGGTGATATGATGCAATGATTCTCTGGTGTGGGACCTCTCTCCTCCGTCTGGGTGCAGGGGTCAAAGTAACCAAATGTGGCCTTCTCCTGTGGTGGGTGATATGATGCCTGATTCTCTGCTGTGGGACCTCTCTCCTCCGTCTGGGTGCAGGGGTCAAAGTAACCAAATGTGGCCTTCTCCTGTGGTGGGTGATATGATGCCTGATTCTCTGCTGTGGGACCTCTCTCCTCCGTCTGGGTGCAGGGGTCAAAGTAACCAAATGTGGCCTTCTCCTGTGGTGGGTGATATGATGCCTGATTCTCTGCTGTGGGACCTCTCTCCTCCGTCTGGGTGCAGGGGTCAAAGTAACCAAATGTGGCCTTCTCCTGTGGTGGGTGATATGATGCCTGATTCTCTGCTGTGGGACCTCTCTCCTCCGTCTGGGTGCAGGGGTCAAAGTAACCAAATGTGGCCTTCTCTTGTGGTGGGTGATATAAATGTAATGTTTGTGCCATCTGACATGTGTGATCTGTCTGGGTGCTAAGTCAAAGTCAAGTGGCAAATGTGCCTCCGTCTGGGTGATGGCCTTCTCCTGTGGTGGGTGATATGATGCCTGATTCTCTGGTGTGGGACCTCTCTCCTCCGTCTGGGTGCAGAGTCAAAGTAACCAAATGTGGCCCTCTCCTGTGGTGGGTGATATGATGCAATGATGGGACCTCTCTCCTCCGTCTGGGTGCAGGGGTCAAAGTAACCAAATGTGGCCTTCTCCTGTGGTGGGTGATATGATGCCTGATTCTCTGCTGTGGGACCTCTCTCCTCCGTCTGGGTGCAGGGGTCAAAGTAACTAAATGTGGCCTTCTCCTGTGGTGGGTGATATGATGCCTGATTCTCTGCTGTGGGACCTCTCTCCTCCGTCTGGGTGCAGGGGTCAAAGTAACCAAATGTGGCCTTCTCCTGTGGTGGGTGATATGATGCCTGATTCTCTGCTGTGGGACCTCTCTCCTCCGTCTGGGTGCAGGGGTCAAAGTAACCAAATGTGGCCTTCTCCTGTGGTGGGTGATATGATGCCTGATTCTCTGCTGTGGGACCTCTCTCCTCCGTCTGGGTGCAGGGGTCAAAGTAACCAAATGTGGCCTTCTCCTGTGGTGGGTGATATGATGCCTGATTCTCTGCTGTGGGACCTCTCTCCTTTGTCTGGGTGCTGGGGTCGAAATAATAGTAAGTGACCTTCTCCATTGGTGGGTGACTTGAAGCCTGATTCTCTGCTATGGGACCTCACTCCAATCAATATTGGTTAATTTTTATTTATTTTATGTTAACTCATTATTTCCCTATCTACATTTGTTTGCAGGGGATTTACCTACATTTTGCTGCCTTTTGCAGCCCTCTAGCCCTTTCCGGGTGTCTTTTACAGCCTTTTTAGTGCCCAAAAGTTCGGGTCCCCATTGACTTCTATGGGGTTCGGGAAAAAGTTCGGGATGAGTTCGGATCCAGAACCCGGACATTTTCCGGATGTTCGGCCGAACCTGTCGAACCCGAACTTCAAGGTGTTCGCTCATCTCTAATCAGAGGTAAGTCGACCTAGCTGCATGGGCTCCTCTTCAGAGGGGAGCGTGACAGGATGAGGCCCCTGCACTCTGAATGCGTCCGCACCACTGTCCCTAGATTGACCATGGCTGGACAGAGAGGTCTCCTCTCTTTCTCTTAGGCGCCTGTCAAGGCGTACCGCCAGTGAGATGGCAGTATCTAAGGACGTTGGTCTCTCATGGAAAGCAAATGCATCTTTCAATTTCTCTGAGAGACCATGGCAGAACTGACTCCGGAGTGCCGCATCATTCCAACCAGAATCAGCAGCCCATCTCCGAAATTCAGAACAATAAAGCTCAGCAGACCGTTTGTTCTGGCATAAAGAACGTAAGTTAGATTCAGCCAGAGCAACACGATCCGGATCATCATATATCTGCCCCAAGGCCCCAAAAAATCTTTCCACTGATCGAAGGGAGGGATCCCCTGATGGCAGCGAAAAAGCCCAAGTTTGAGCATTACCCCTGAGCAGGGAGATGACAATCCTCACCCTCTGCTCCTCATCACCAGAGGAATGAGGACACAAGCAAAAATGGAGCGGTATAGCTTCTCTGAAGGCTAACAAAACTCTCACTGTAATTTTAACGTCTCCGGAAGTGAGACCTTTGGCTCGCAACAAACTCCATGGGCCAAAGCAGGGCCCAATGCTTGAATCTGAGTTATAGCTTGACGTAGATCCATTACCTCCAAAGAAAGACCCTGCATGCGGTCAACCAGGTCAGAAAGCGGATCCATGTCAAAAAAACGGTTACGGCGGTTTATAATGTCACGGCTGTGTGAATAACCAGAGCATGCACAGTGAATTAGCTACTGACCGGACCCAAACTAGGGAGCAGAAGGGTGACCCCTGTCAGACCCTAACAGCTCTCCCTATGCTGCTTAGCACATGTCCAGATCCTGATGGTGGATCGAGACATGCCCGCGTACCTAAGGCTGAAGACCACTGTAATCCCTACAATAGTGGAAGGGGGCACGGCCACCGGTGCCCTACTCAGAATATGGAGAGAACCAGGGACGTCTCAGGTCCGGTCAGAAAAGAAACAGAAATAAGCAATAACTGTACACTTAACTGAAGGAGCTGCAGCAGCAGTGAACACAGATCCAAGACAGCAGACAATATCCAAAGTACTTGCTTCAGCAGAACATAGGTCCAGAGAAAAGATATCACACCAGTGGAAATGCTCAAGCGATACACAGCTCAAAGTAGACGTATAAACCGCAGCATACAGAAAAGGGAGGAGTGATTTAAAGGCAGAGAAATCAAAGAGAGGAGGGACAGCTGGGAGGAAGGAAACAGAAGGTAAGACCTCATCACAGGGGCGGAGAGACATTGCTGAGACAAAACCTCCAACTCTAGCAATGACATCATCACAGGGGTGGAGAAACAGAACTATGAGATCTTCTGATATTTCTGGTAGTGACAATTGGTGGGAGACATTAACCTCTTTTTACTGTCAAATGACTTCTCCATTGTCTGGGTGTCAGGGGCCTATATTTCGTTTAATCGCCTGCTGTATTGGTGGGAGACATTAACCTCTTTTTACTGTCAAATGACCTCTACATTGTCTGGGTGTCAGGGGCCTATATTTCGTTTAATCGCTTGCTGCATTGGTGGGAGACATTAACCTCTTTTTACTGTCAAATGACCTCTACATTGTCTGGTTGTCAGGGGCCTATATTTTGTTTCATCGCCTGCTGTATTGGTGGGAGACATTAACCTCTTTTTACTGTCAAATGACCTTTTCGCCTGTTCCATTGCAGGTTGACCTGAGGCCTGTGTTGCTGTTATAGGACAGCTCTCCTCTTTGCGGGTGCCATGGGCCTGAATTAGTGATTGTGGCCTGTGGCACTGCTGGGTGAAATCAATACTGTTTTGGCGTGATTTGAACTCTCCTCTTTGTGGGTGCCAGGGGCCTGAGTCTGTGCATGAGGCCTGTGGCCCTGCAGGCAGACATGAATCCTTCTTGGCTGTGATGTGAACTTCAACTCCCATGTATGGTTGCCATGGGCCTGAGTCTGTGAGTGAGGCCTGTGACACTGCTGGCAGACATGAATCCTTCTTGGCTGTGATGTGAACTTCAACTCCCATGTATGGTTGCCATTGGCCTGAGTCTGTGAGTGAGGCCTGTGACACTGCTGGCAGACATGAATCCTTCTTGGCTGTGATGTGAACTTCAACTCCCATGTATGGTTGCCATGGCCCTGAGTCTGTGAATGAGGCCTGTGGCACTGCTGGCAGACATGAATCCTTTTTGGCTGTCATGAGAACTTCAACTCCCATAGCATTCCCACCTGACGCCACCCAACCTCCTATTCCACCTCCTCCTCCAAGTTGCCAATTAATATTGGTTAATTTTTATTTATTTTATTTTATTTTAAGTCATTTCCCTATCCACATTTGTTTGCAGGGGATTTACCTACATTTTGCTGCCTTTTGCAGCCCTCTAGCCCTTTCCAGGGCTATTTTACAGCCATTTTAGTGCCCAAAAGTTCGGGTCCCCATTGACTTCAATGGGGTTCGGGGTCAAGTTCGGGTTAAGTTCGGATCCCGAACCCGAACATTTTTGTGAAGTTCGGCCGAACTTCTCGAACCCGAACATCCAGGTGTCCGCTCAACTCTACATAGGATGTCTCTATAGTAGTTCAGTTTGTCCTCCCTCTCAGCGGGTGTAAAAAAGGCCCCCATTTTGGACCGGTAGCGAGGGTCCAACAAGGTGGAGAGCCAGAAGTCATCCCTCTGCCGAATGGTGACAATTCGGCTGTCACTACGCAAGCAAGTGAGCATGCATCGGGCCATTTGTGCAAGTGACTCGGAGGGACTCCCTGCCTCCATCTCCACTGCATACTGCCATGGTGTGTCTGGGTCCTCTGCCTCGTCTTCCTCATCGCCCTGTAGCTCCTCTGGCTGCTCCTGCTCCTCCTCTCCTGTCACCTGTGTAGAAAAACCACCCATTTTGCTACACATCGTTTATGGCCTTTCTCTGTTCGTATAGTCGGTCCAACATATGGAGGGTGGAATTCCAATGGGTGGAAACGTTGCATATCAGCCTATGTTGGGGGATGCCGTTCTGCCGCTGCAGCTCAAGGAGGGTGTGCTTTGTGGTGTACGAGTGGCTGAAGTGCATGCAAAGTTTCCTGGCCATTTTTAGGATGTCTTGCAGATGGGTGGAAGACTTCAGGAACCGCTTGACAACTAGTGATGTCGCGAACATAAAATTTTCTGTTCGCGAACCACATCGCGACTCAGGTGAATGCCTCATGCAACATGCTAACATTGCGAACCTACTACAGACTTTAATAGGCAGGCGAATTTTAAAACCCACAGGGACTCTTTCTGGCCACAGTAGTGATGGAAAAGTTGTTTCAAGGGGACTAACACCTGGACTGTGGCATGCCGGAGGGGGATCCATGGCAAAACTCCCATGGAAAATTACGTAGTTGACGCAGAGTCGGGTTTTAATCCATAAAGGGCATAAATCACCTAACATTCCTAAATTGTTTGGAATAACGTGCTTTAAAACATCCAGTGTGTGTATACGATCAGGTATGATGTTGTATCGATCAGGTAGTGTAAGGGTTACGCCCGCTTCACAGTGACAGACCAAACTCTGACAGACCAAACTCCCCGTTTAATGCACCGCAAACAACCGCAAACAGTCCATTTGCACAACCGCAAACTCCCCATTTGCACAAGGTTGGATACCAAGCTAGCCAGACATGTCCTGCTCCTTGTCCTCACTGACGC
>JAPDOI010000207.1:0-27500 GCA_029168955.1 Aplectana chamaeleonis | reverse complement strand
TACTACACATTTGCATGGACATATGAAAGTCATATCTGAGGGTGTAATCTGCCTTTGAAAGAAACTTTTCCTGAAATAAAGGAAATTATCTAACTGTTTTGCTTTGCTACGGATTAGTATGATTTGGAAATGTGACATTTGTGAGAAACTCGTTAAAAGAATTGAAATGTCTTATGCTACTGATTTGGCTTGGGAATAAACTCGAAAGAAGCGTTAAAAACTCAGTGAAATGATTCATCGTCGATTTGGCTGTGCACTTGTTTACTAAACAACGAAAATTGAGCATGACATTGAAAAACCAAATCACGGGCTTCCTTCCGAAATCAACCTAACGCTCGCAGATTAGGTTAAGGGCAGTGTTCACGATGAAAAATGTGTTTCAGTTTCCACTAGGAGTGGGTAGTAACCCCAAAAGCGCAACGCACGCCCACCGACGTGAACAAATGAATGCTCGAGATCATGAGACAAGCGATGATTTCCAATCATTAGCCCCGTTCTTCCCTTGATTCCCAACTTCTCTCTTTACCCTGGTCAGCTCGCATACATCGGTTGCAAAAGACGGAAGTTACAAGCCTCGGACAGCTCGTCCACAATGTTTCCTTTCATAGCTCAATTTTTAGGACCATAACTCCGTTCACAGAAGGTCTTGTACGATTTCAGAGACACCATTAGAATCAGCATGGGGCCGTTTCTAAGATAGGCGGGGAAACAGAAAAAAGATTTCTATCGTGAACACTGCCTTTAAAGGCAGTGGTCACGATGAAAAACGCCATCGAAAAAACTACAAAAATCAGCTTAGATCGAGAACAGCTGAAAAACTAGGAAGGTAGACGGTTCGTGCACTCGTGCACAGCGTCGCCAAAAAAGATCGCAGTCTCATGCCGGGCAGTCAACAATCATCGACGTTCTGAGGAAGAAATAAATGCAAATTTACCTAATAAAAACAGTTGAGCTATGAAAGAGAGCACTCCAGTCATTGTTTTTGACTAGATGTGTATATAAATTCGAAGGTTCATTGATTGAATTTCAATTTCAAGCCAGCTGATGTTCTTGATATAGGAGGTCATCGCTGCCGATGATGTGGAGTGTGCTCGTCCACCATCAAAAGACATGAAAGTTCAGGCTTCAAATTTAGCCCAAAACAGTGGGTTTTTCGCGATTTTTCATTTTAGGTCCTACTACTTGAGACCCAGAAAAGGGTTAAGAGAGAAAAAGACGACAGGCATATTTGATCGCGACCACTGCCTTTAACAAGTCTCAGGTCCTTGCAAAATTTGATTGTTTCTCACAACTCCAAAAATTCAGAAATATTGATTTTCAAAGCACATTAAATTATTTGACGCGTTCGCTTCCTACTGACTATCAATTAATGAAAGTGGAAATAACATTATTTGGTGTGCTTATGCGAATGTCGTCAACTAAGAGAACTGCTGTCACACGAATTTATAAATGCTCAGTAACAAGTGCGTGATTTGGTTTTCCGATGTCGCACTCAAGTTTTGTTGTTTAGTAAACATGTGCACAGTCAAATCAACGATGAATAATTTCACTGAGTTTTAAGCGCTTCTTTCGAGTTTATTCCGATGCCAAATCAGTAGCATAAGACATTTCACTTCTTTTAATGAGTTTCTCACAAATGTCACATTTCCAAATCATACTAATCATACTAGCAAAGCAAAGCAGTTAGATAAATTTCGCTATAATTTTAAAGCGAGAATCCAAGGATTTAACGACAGCCTGTGTTGAAACGCCATCTTGAACCCGTGCTGGCTTCTCGGAACGCAGGGATGCCGTTTGAACAGTGTTGGCCTGGCAACTCACGGAGTGAGTACTTGACACTTTGTGGATGGTCGTGGAGGGTAACACCGTGTCGCTCTCTGGAAAACCTTGCTAAGGGTAATTTTGTCCGCTGGGATGCTGCAGAGCGTGGGAAAGAAACGACAATGCGGTCGATCTCGGCAGTAATCGCCTTTCTATAACGGATCAGGACTGGGTGGGTCGATCGACCAAGTGCTGTAACGAGATTTTTCGTAGAATATGCGGGTGCCGTAGCTAGAATTTACGTGGGATATGCGGGCGCTGTAGCTAAATTTCCACCAACTGAGGCTAAACTTTCCGTAATTTACGTAAATTCTCGTGTCAAAATTAGACTAGATGCCTCTGAACCCTGGGCATCTTCGGTTTCTATGCGAGGCATCTAGCTACGTGCTGGCAGAGTATTCAAATCTTTTCTAACCCCAAGAAAAAACCTAATGAACGTCGGTTCCTGGAAAGTTTTCGAGATCGAGGCGCGGTACAACAATTTAAAAGCTCTGAAGGAGGCCATTCTCGACGCGTGATGCGAACTCGAGGAAAGGGTTCTCAAGTGACGCAGCAAGAGCCTTCCAGACTCATTCCTCGAACTGGTAACACGCAGTTCATACCCAAAAATTTTTTGTTGGCGATTTGGCACTTGCCTCAGCAGCGTAATCACACGGTGCTATCAGACACACGGACCGATACTTACGTGACTCCTGGACGTTGTCCAACGATGTACTTCGACACTTATGCGGCTTTTACACCACACGCTACTGCACGCTGTGCGCACACGCACGCCGAAGCTGTGTGAAAATACACTGCAGAGTCAACGACAGGAGTCGCGCCTTAACGGCCTAGAGGCGGGTATCTGGCACTGGCTCGAAAGGGAGTTCGGCCCCCAACTCAGGGGGAACAGTACTGTAACGCGGCTGGATTTCTAAGGGTGTGGCCGTTCCTTGCCAACCGTTTATTCAGAAAGTGGTGATCGCTCACCAGCTCCCTGCTGCCGAATACAAGGACAAAAGTGCATCTTACTTCAAAAACTAGCCTTTTATATGAGCAACAAACAATGAATGATAAGCCAGCATGAGATAGTGGCTCATCTCATAAAACAGGTAACGAAACAGGTAACAACATGGGGAGCGATCGAGTGATATTTCACACAGAAAACTCCCGTCTCGAACCTATAACTTCTCGGACCTCCCTTGTGAGAAGGGAATCGGCTGTGAAAGCCGTCCTTGATCATGTAACAAAATTCGACGCCGGGACACGAGCCACACTTTTTTCAACTGGCATCAGGAGTGGGAAAATCACTAGGGTCGCCCCTCCATTACTAAATCAGTAGGAATAGACACCAAGAGGGCGAAAAAGTGTCTCATAATGACCAGGATGAGAGCAGATTCAAGAATTACGTCTTCACCAGTTTTTTCGCGAAGATCCTTCATTGTGGAGAGCACCTGTTTCTTTTTATGCTTCTTGGGAAAAGTAGACCTTCTCGAGGTACCTCTGGCAGTCCTTCCACTTTTCCATTGAGCTTCAGATGGTCGCTCTGGACAAATCTGGCAAGAGATTGACACAAGCCTGCGCAAAGCTGATCGTGATCTTCAATAATAGTCTACTAAACAGTCATGTTGGCTTTCATGTCAATGTTTTCGGTTAATCTCTAGATTTTTGGTCCCCTATGCGGCTTGCGGACATGCATGCCATTTAAATTGTCAAACACCTCGATTATTCAGCCTTTTCTCCACTGAGATGCCCGGTTCTTGCGACACAGAAATATTGATCTTTGTCGTCGATAGAGAGCATTAAAATCGCTGCAAACTGTAGTGGATAGAAATGAGACATTCTTCAGTATAAAATGTGCTTTTGAAGCAGTGAGAAATCAAAAAAAGCCCTGAAAAACTATTTTTACTAGAAACAGAAGCGGATGATCTGATTATGGCAGAGTAAAGTGTGTCTGAATGAGACTGGCAAACCATGTGCCAAACACTGAATTAGGTTCTTCTCTATACGAACTGTGAGTTTGAAAAATTAAAAAATAGGGTGCTTTTAAAGTTTTTTTTTTAACGCATTGTACATTATGTCTTTGCCAAGCAACGAAGTCACACAGTACGTAAATCCAACCATCAACAGTACGAGTCTATAGAACTGTTCATTCTTAAAAGCACATCTGCATACTGAAGCCGATCAAGCACAATAGATTTATCGAAACATCTAACCTTACAAATATGATCCGTACACAGCGCATAAGAAGTTGAGTTCTTTTTTTTATTTTATGATATACCACTTGTAGATTCACACACTTGTTTACCTGTAGCACAATACCGTCCGTGTCTCTCAATAATTAAGCCTCGCCAAGCGATTGGGAATACATTCGATCGCTAGACATCTTAACTTCGTTTTCCTGCGCGCAAACTTTCCAATCAGGCAGTGTTGCGGCTTCCTGCGAATATGCTGTAAAAACGCGGAATTCTCATGATTCCAACCCTCGCTGATGCGAAGCGAAGGTTAGAAACAGCGAAAGAGCTGAGAGCAGACGAAGGATGCAGATCCCGCGCGCCATGAGTGCTGAGAATTTCGATGTTTTACAGAGGATAAGCTACTGTCGTTCTCGAAGCCTGTTTCCGGTCCACATTTGCGGACTACGGCTGTTTCATCATGCGATTCGTGATTATCGCACTGGGACCACTTGGTCCCAGAACGATTCACCTTTGTCCCAGCACGATTGTCTCGTGTCGCCCGATGCAACAGCCGTAGTTAGAAGTTCGGCTTCGAAAACGATAGTACGCGGACCGTACTCTATACAGCGTGTACGCTTTAAAGACAGTGGTCGCGATCAAATATGCTCGTCTTCTTTTCCTCTCTAAACCTTTTTTTGGGTTTAGAGGTACAGGACCTATAAGAAATCGGGCCAGTTTAGAAGCCTGAACTTTCTTGCCTATTGATGGTGGACAAACCCACTCCACATTATCTGCATCGATGATCTCTAATATCAAGAGCATCATCTGGCTTGAAATTGAAATTCAATCAATAAACATTAACCTTCGGACTGACCTGCCCGAATATTTATGTACTCATCTAGTCAAAAGCATTGACTTTCATGGATCAAATGTTTTTATTAGCTAAAATTAAATAAATTTCTCCCCCTGAATGTCGGAGATTTTTGAATGCTCGGCATGAGACTGCGATCTTTTAAGGCGGCGATGTGCACGTGTGCACGAACTGTAATTTTTGGGCCTTAGAAACTCTAATTCTAGCCCGTTTTTCACCGCGCAACCACCATAGATTTTCAGCTGTTTTCGATCTAAACTGAATTTTGTAGTTTTTTCGACAATGTTTTTCATCGCGACTACTGCCTTCAAATACATTCGAACGCATTGAAGCTAAGCAGTGAAGGGGTTTATTACAAGCTAAAAGGAAACGCAAATAAAGGAGAGTAGTACGACTGTGAGATAAAACAAAACTTGCATTGAAAAAGCATACGCTAGATCTCGAGATTCAGGGATTACTGAGCCGGCTTCACACAGCAACTGTGCCACTATGGAAATTCACCCAAGAAGTGTTGACTGCACACTTCTGTACATGTTTTCGACGCGAGAAGCTACTAGGCGGTAGCCGCTTGAGAAGGTTTAGCGTCGCGACCTGAAATAATGTCCGGGAACCGAACCTGTGCAGCATGCCATGAATGCTAGCTTTCTACCACTGAACCACCTATGCTTCTGGGTTTTTGCCTCGCTTTGCGTCTCAGACGGTCCCGCGTCGCATCTCAGCAGTTTGGCCATTTTGCGAATACTTGGAAGATGCTAAGGTGTGGGTGATGTCGGTGACTTGATTAGCATCCATTTTCTTCTTTATCCTCAACATAGACAGGACTTCTCGACGTCTACTTCGATTGTAAATTATATAGGCGAAACCATGTACTCCTAAAAAGCCGCTTTCTTATTCATCGATTAACTTCTTGTAAGTTTTGGTGAATTGGGTATATAGTGGAAACACAATACTGCCGGCGGGGCAATGTCGGTTCCGGTTATTGATGAAGATTATTAGGAGAAATAACATTGGCCTCCGAAATGCTAGACTCCGCCGCCACCCATAGATTTGAGCTTTCTTTGAGATCCAACCATTTATTCGTTTTACTGAGAACGTCCTCTCGATTTCATTAAAATTTAGAATAAATTCATCCGAGCATATTTTAAGGTAAGCGAATTTTTAGATTCATTCCGCTTTGTGCAAAGTATTTCCATAGGTCTCCTGGCAATGTAAATTATCAGCGAGTAGTGGTGGTAGTCGTGACAAGCCTACTTCCGTTCGTCGGCTACGCATCTCGTTTTCAGACCCTATTCAACCAATCGACGCACGAGAGTGGAAGAGTTGATCGCTACGAATCGCTGTGTTGACCCGTGATCTCCCGATCAAATCCCTTTCATCTTTCTTTCAGCTGATTTTCAAGGGAGAAAAGGTTTTCCGATATGTGCAGAAAAGGCATTCATGACGTAATCATGCGATATATTTCATCAACTTCCACGCATATTTACTACATCACTTTTTAATCAATCCCTTTCGTTTTCCATTAGGTGAACGGACGTAACAGATGATCGACCCAAAGGCCAACCCCCAAACCCAGAAAGACGTTTTCAACTGGAGATAACTCCATTTTGGTTCGATTTTAAGACTACAGACTTCGTGAATGGCCTTATCAAGGCCCACTTGAACGATTTAACACAAAAACAGGAATTCGGTTTTCAGCGCGCACGGTGCCATACACGCTCACAATCATGGTCGAGATAACGGCATAAATGGGCCTGCACGACCCCACCATGTCGTCAACGACGTTTGAAGTGCTGAAAACCATCCAGGATGACAGTACAGTGCGTTGCAAAATTATACGACATACCCTAATTTCCGCGGTTCCGAAAATCGCGTGATTCGGCGAGACAGACCGTGCACGCCAGTCGATACAACACCTTCCTGGGTATGAGTCTTCACAAAAATTAGAGCAACTAGCAGGACACTACCAGGTTGTTCAACAATTTTTGTCGTTCGATAAGAAAAAACACTTTTATGGTTCAAAATACACTTTATTATTCAGTATTATCTCCCTGAACATTAAAGGCAGTGTCCACGATAAAAACCATGTCTGATTTTTCGGTGGAGCTGCGGGGCCTAGCGCAACCCTAACGCTGAAAAAACTAAGAAAATTGAGCTTGGAACGGTCCCCTATAGCCCCAAAGTTGGACACCCGTCAGCTCGTCACACCCAGATGCACTGTCCACGCCCACCGATGTGAACAAATGAATGCTCGAGATTGTGAGATGAGCTATGGCTTCCTATCATCTGCCATGTTCTTCCCTCCATTCTCAGCCACTTCGTTTATTCAGGTCTGCTCGCATACATCGGCTGCAAAAGACGGAAGTTACAAGCCTCGGACAACTCGTCCACCATGGTTCCTTAGCTCAATCTTTGAGGGACCACAACTTCGTTCCCAGAAGGTCTTGTACGATTCCAAAGACATCATTGGAATCAGCATGGGACCGTCTTCAAGATGGGCGGAAAAACAGAAAAACGATTCTTATCGTGAACACTGCCTTTAATACACTAGCTCCAACGATCCTCCAATCTGTGGATCCCATCCCTGAAGTTAGAATCCGAAAGGTCTGCAAAATACGCTTTAACAGCCGTTGTGACCTCTTCATTTGATGAAAAACGCTTGCCACGCATAAATTTTTTGAGTTCTGGAAACAAATGGAAGTCGCTGGGGGCCAAATCTGGTGAATACAGTGGATGCCCCAACGATTCGAACTTTAGGTAATGTATTCTAGCCATTGTCAAAATGCTCTTGTGAAACGGTGCATTGTCCTGATGAAAAGGGATTTTTCCTTGTGCAAGTCGGGTTTTTTTCACAAATTTTTCCCTTCAACTGGTTTGAAAGATTGCAATAATATTTAGAATTAATTGTTTTACCTAACTAATCCACGAACAAAATTCCCCCAAAAAACTGATGTCACAACCTCCTTGGCCGATTTCCGGACACGAACTCGTTTCGAAGCCGAACGACCAGGTTCACACCACTCTTTAGCCTTTTGTTCTGATGCAGGATCATGGTGGTAGACCCAATTTTCATACATAGTGATAAATCGACGCACAAAATTCACTTAATCTTTTTTAAAACGCTTCAAATGTTGCTGAGAAAGTCGCATTCGAATGTTATTTCCTTCGATTGTTAGAGAGTACGGCACCCGCTGTGCACACAGCTTTCTAAAACCCAAAAATTTTACTTGAAATATGGCTCACACTGCCTAATGAGATGTGTAGAGCCTCTACTAAATCTCTCTCAGTCAATCGACGATCTGTCAAAACCATATCTTGTATTCCTGAAAGTCTAGGTTCCTGGCAAAAGTTAAGATTTGGCATGGTCATAAAAATATACTCAGTTGAAAAGGGAAAATAAAGAAAAATGAAAAAAAGGTTTTGAAATATTCCTGAGAACGATTTGGCGTAGAATAATTTGTTTTTCGGGAAATGAAGTGAAATAGTTGAAAGTATTATTTGGCAGTCGAGTTTGAACCAACTATTGATAAGAGTTGTGCAAAACGAGGGATCGCCTTGTCTGTGCTTATCCGTAGAACATATCAAAGCGAAATCTCGCGTATTGATTTTGTTTCACCTAATACGTGAAGACCGCCGCATTACAGCTCCCGAAAATGTTTTGATGCTTCCCATTTCACGCGTGATTTCGCTTTGATATGTTCTACGGATAAGCTCATATAATGCGATCCCTCGTTTTGCACAACTCTTATCAATAGTTGGTTCAAACTCGACTGCCAAATAATACTTTCAACTATTTCACTTTCATTTCCCGAAAACAAATCATTCTAGGCCAAATCGTTCTCAGGAATATTTCAAAACCTTTTTTCATTTTTCTTTATTTTCCTTTTCAACTGAGTAAATTTTTATGACCATGCCAAATCTTTACTTTTGCCAGGAACCTAAACTTTCAGGAATTTCATTTTATTTTCCTAAAGGTTTCTTTCTAACATGATTCATGCCTGGTGGTGTTAGATGAAAGTAAACCCCACTGAAGTCCTGCCCCCTTCTATGACGTCCTGCGCACTCCAACTGATAGCCTGTGCACTTTCTATGACGTCCTGATGCACACGCCCACTGATGTCCTGCACCCTTCCACTGATGTCCTACACACTTTCTATAAGGTGCTGCACACTCCCACTATAGTCCTGCACACTCTCACTGATGTCCTGCACACTTTCTATGACATCCTGCACACTCCCACTAATGTCCTGCGCACATTCTGTTACATCTGCACACTCCACTGATGTCCTGCACACTTTCTACGGCGTTCTGCGCACACCCATTTGGGTCCGGCACTTTCTACGGCGTCCGGCGCACTCCCAATTGGTTCCCGCACACTTTCACGGCGTCCGGCGCACTCTCATTTGGGTCCCGCACACTTTCTACGGCGTCCGGCGCACTTTCATTTGGGTCCCACACACTTTCTAGGGCGTTCTGCGCACACCCATTTGGGTCCCGCACACTTTCTACGGCGTCCGGCGCACTCCCACTTGGGTCCCGCACACTTTCTACGGCCTTCTGCGCCCACTCATTTGGGTCCCGCACACTTTCTACGGCGTCCGGCTCACTCTCATTTGGGTCCCGCACACTTTCTACGGCGTCCGGCGCACTCTCATTTGAGTCCCACACACTTTCTAGGGCGTTCTGCGCACACCCATTTGGGTCCCACACACTTTCTAGGGCGTTCTGCGCACACCCATTTGGGTCCCGCACACTTTCTACGGCGTCCGGCGCACTCCCACTTGGGTCCCGCACACTTTCTACGGCGTTCTGCGCCCACTCATTTGGGTCCCGCACACCTTCTACGGCGTCCGGCGCACTCCCACTTGGGTCCCGCACACCTTCTACGGCGTCCGGCGCACTCTCATTTGGGTCCCACACACTTTCTAGGGCGTTCTGCGCACACCCTTTTGGGTCCCGCACACTCTCTACGGCGTCCTACGCCCACCCATTTGGGTCCCGCACACTTTCTACGGCGTCCGGCGCACTCCCACGTGGGTCCCGCACACTTTCTACGGCGTCCGGCGCACTCTCATTTGGGTCCCGCACACTTTCTAGGGCGTTCTGCGCACACCCATTTGGGTCCCGCACACTTTCTACGGCGTTCTGCGCACACCCATTTGGGTCCCACACACTTTCTACGGCGTCCGGCGCACTCTCATTTGAGTCCCACACACTTTCTAGGGCGTTCTGCGCACACCCATTTGGGTCCAGCACACTCTCTACGGCGTCCGGCGCACTTCCCACACACTTCTAGGGCGTTCTGCTCACCCATTTGCACACCTTCTACGGCGTCCGGCGCACTCTCTGGCGATCACGCATACTACGGCGTCCGGCACTCTCATTTGGAGTCCCACACTTTCTAGGGCGTTCTGCGCACACCATTTGGGTCCCGCACACTTTCTACGGCGTCCGGCGCACTCCCACTGGGGTCCCGCACACCTTCTACGGCGTCCGGCGCACTCTCATTTGAGTCCCACACACTTTCTAGGGCGTTCCAGTGCACACCCATTTGGGTCCCGGGGTGCACACTTTCTTACGGCGTCCGGCGCACCTCCCACTTGGGTCCTGGCACACACTTACCTTCTGCACAGGCGTCCGGCGCACCTCATTTGGGTCCCCACACACTTTCTAGGCGTTCTGCGCACACCCTTTTGGGTCCTGCACCACTCTCTACGGCGTCCGGCGCACTCCCACTTGGGTCCCGCACACCTTCTACGGCGTCCGGCGCACTCTCATTTGAGTCCCACACACTTTCTAGGGCGTTCTTGCGCACACCCATTTGGGTCCCGCACACTTTCTACGGCGTCCGGCGCACTCCCACTTGGGTCCCGCACACCTTCTACGGCGTCCGGCGCACTCTCATTTGGGTCCCACACACTTTCTAGGCGTTCTGCGCACACCCTCTCTTTGGGTCCCGCACACTTTCTAGGGCGTCCGACGCCCACCCATTTGGGTCCCGCACACTTTCTACGGCGGCAGGCGCACTCCCACGTGGGTCCCGCACACCTTCTACGGCGACCGGCGCCCTCTCATTTGGGTCCCACACACTTTATAGGGCGTTCTGCGCACACCCATTTGGGTCCCGCACACTTTCTACGGCGTTCTGCGCACACCCATTTGGGTCCCACACACTTTCTACGGCGTCCGGCGCACTCTCATTTGAGTCCCACACACTTTCTAGGGCGTTCTGCGCACACCCATTTTATTCCCGCACACTTTCTAGGGCGTCCGACGCACACCCATTTGGGTCCCGCACACTTTCTACGGCGCCCGGCGCACTCCCACTTGGGTCCCGCAAACTTTCTACGGCGTTCTGCGCACTCTCAGTTGGATCCCGCACACTTTCTACGACGTCTGGCGCACTCTCATTTGGGTCCCGCACACTTTCTACGGCGTCCGGCGCACTCTCATTTGGGTCCCGCACACTTTCTACGGCGTCCGGCGCACTCTCATTTGAGTCCCACACACTTTCTAGGGCGTTCTGCGCACACCCATTTGGGTCCCACACGCTTTCTAGGGCGTTCTGCGCACACCCATTTGGGTCCCGCCCACTTTCTACCCCGTCCGGCGCACTCTCATTTGGGTCCCACACACTTTCTACGGCGTTCTGCGCCCACTCATTTGGGTCCCGCACACTTTCTACGGCGTCCGGCTCACTCTCATTTGGGTCCCGCACACTTTCTACGGCGTCCGGCGCACTCTCATTTGAGTCCCACACACTTTCTAGGGCGTTCTGCGCACACCCATTTGGGTCCCACACGCTTTCTAGGGCGTTCTGCGCACACCCATCTGGGTCCCGCACACTTTCTACGGCGTCCGGCGCACTCCCACTTGGGTCCCGCACACTTTCTACGGCGTTCTGCGCCCACTCATTTGGGTCCCGCACACTTTCTACGGCGTCCGGCTCACTCTCATTTGGGTCCCGCACACTTTCTACGGCGTCCGGCGCACTCTCATTTGAGTCCCACACACTTTCTAGGGCGTTCTGCGCACACCCATTTGGGTCCCACACGCTTTCTAGGGCGTTCTGCGCACACCCATTTGGGTCCCGCACACTTTCTACGGCGTCCGGCGCACTCCCACTTGGGTCCCGCACACTTTCTACGGCGTCCAGCGCACTCCCACTTGGGACCCGCACACCTTCTACGGCGTCCGGCGCACTCTCATTTGAGTCCCACACACTTTCTAGGGCGTTCTGCGCACACCCATTTGGGTCCCGCACACTTTCTACGGCGTCCGGCGCACTCCCACTTGGGTCCCGCACACCTTCTACGGCGTGCGGCGCACTCTCATTTGTGTCCCACACACTTTCTAGGGCGTTCTGCGCACACCCTTTTGGGTCCCGCACACTCTACGGCGTCCTACGCCCACCAATTAGGGTCCCGCACACTTTCTACGGCGTCCGGCGCACTCCCACGTGGGTCCCGCACACTTTCTACGAGGTCCCGCGCACTCTCATTTGGCTCCCGCACACTTTCTAGGGCGTTCTGCGCACACCCTTTTGGGTCCCGCACACTCTCTACGGCGTCCTACGCCCACCCATTTGGGTCCCGCACACTTTCTACGGCGTCCGGCGCACTCCCACGTGGGTCCCGCACACTTTCTACGGCGTCCGGCGCACTCTCATTTGGGTCCCACACACTTTCTAGGGCGTTCTGCGCACACCCTTTTGGGTCCCGCACACTTTCTACGGCGTCCGGCGCACTCCCACTTGGGTCCCGCACACTTTCTACGGCGTTCTGCGCCCACTCATTTGGGTCCCGCACACTTTCTACGGCGTCCGGCTCACTCTCATTTGGGTCCCGCACACTTTCTACGGCGTCCGGCGCACTCTCATTTGAGTCCCACACACTTTCTAGGGCGTTCTGCGCACACCCATTTGGGTCCCACACGCTTTCTAGGGCGTTCTGCGCACACCCATTTGGGTCCCGCACACTTTCTACGGCGTCCGGCGCACTCCCACTTGGGTCCCGCACACTTTCTACGGCGTTCTGCGCCCACTCATTTGGGTCCCGCACACTTTCTACGGCGTCCGGCTCACTCTCATTTGGGTCCCGCACACTTTCTACGGCGTCCGGCGCACTCCCACTTGGGTCCCACACTTTCTAGGGCGTTCTGCGCACACCCATTTGGGTCCCGCACACTTTCTACGGCGTCCGGCGCACTCCCACTTGGGTCCCGCACACCTTCTACGGCGTCCGGCGCACTCTCATTTGGGTCCCACACACTTTCTAGGGCGTTCTGCGCACACCCTTTTGGGTCCCGCACACTCTCTACGGCGTCCTACGCCCACCCATTTGGGTCCCGCACACTTTCTACGGCGTCCGGCGCACTCCCACGTGGGTCCCGCACACTTTCTACGGCGTCCGGCGCACTCTCATTTGGGTCCCGCACACTTTCTAGGGCGTTCTGCGCACACCCATTTGGGTCCCGCACACTTTCTACGGCGTTCTGCGCACACCCATTTGGGTCCCACACATTTACTACGGCGTTCTGCGCACACCCATTTGCGTCCCGCACACTTTCTACGGCGTCCGGCGCATTCCCACGTGAGTCCCGCACACTTTCTACGGCGTCCGGCGCACTCTCATTTGGGTCCCGCACACTTTCTACGGCGTCCGGCGCACTCTCATTTGGGTCCCACACACTTTCTAGGGCGTTCTGCGCACACCCTTTTGGGTCCCACACATTTACTACGGCGTTCTGCGCACACCCATTTGCGTCCCGCACACTTTCTACGGCGTCCGGCGCATTCCAACGTGGGTCCCGCACACTTTCTACGGCGTCCGGCACACTCCCATTTGGGTCCCGCACACTTTCTACGGCGTCCGGCGCACTCTCATTTTGGGTCCCGCACACTTTCTACGGCGTCCGGCGCACTCTCATTTGGGTCCCACACGCTTTCTAGGGCGTTCTGCGCACACCCTTTTGGGTCCCGCACACTTTCTACGGCGTCCGGCGCACTCCCACTTGGGTCCCGCACACTTTCTACGGCGTCCGGCGCACTCTCATTTGGGTCCCACACACTTTCTAGGGCGTTCTGCGCACACCCATTTGGGTCCCGCACAATTTCTACGGCGTCCGGCGCGTTCCCACTTGGGTTCCGCACACTTTCTACGGCGTTCTGCGCACACCCATTTGGGTCCCACACACTTTCTACGGCGTTCTGCGCACACCCATTTGGGTCCCGCACACTTTCTACGGCGTCCGGCGCACTCCTACTTTGGTCACACATATGTTCTACGACGTCATTCGCACTCCTGCTGGGGTCCCGCACAGTATCTACGGCGTTCTGTGGCGCACTTCTGAGTCACACCGTGCGGCGTTTCAAAAAGTAACTCGAGATCCCGCCGTATTGATTGAAGCGTTGCCCCGTCAAATCCCTGAGCAAAAGCCTATCAGTAACGGTGTTTATTTCACTAGTTCATTTTCACGAATAAGCAAACATCGGTTGGTTTTTAATAACATGTTTACGTGTTTTTGTCCTTTCTTTACCCTCAATTTGAGGTTCTGCAAAAATTGAGCTACTCCACTTCAAAATTTGACAGGAGCTAGGTGCAAGCAACACCAGCTCCTCTGGCCAAATATGAGCTCTCTAGCTCAACGATAAGTGTTCCAACAAGATCGTGAACGCCAACTGAAAAAAAGGAGATGAACATTTTTTCGACCAAAGCTGACGTGGTTTTGACACTTTTTCTCTCCAATCTCAGGTAACCATTTTGCACCATTTTTTAACAGTTATTCACCTTTCCAAAGTGTACTAAATGCAAAAAGAACGGTCTTCCTACCATGTTTACTCTGGACCCTGATACTGAGATCAGGGGTTGCGCGATGGCGAATCAAAGTTGATCTGCAGTGCTTCGGCGCTCACCACAATTTTGGCTATGATTTCTGGTGTTGATGCGCTTTTTGGACGTCCTTTGCGTAAATCGTCTTCAAGGCCTTGTACGACCACGTCCGTTTAAATTCTGCAACCCATCTTTCTATTGTTCTTATTGTAGGTGAACAATCATTACACACTTTTATCATTCGTTTGTGAATTTCTTTTGGTGCTACACCTTCCAAAAAAAGGATTTTATCACTGCACGATATTCAATTTTTTCCATTACTGTGACACGGCGACGGCAACTAAATGGCTTAAACAAAGAATGAATTGGACGGATTGACATGGAACTTCACGGACGTTCATAACACGAAGAGTGGTGTATCAACAAAACAAAAACATTTTGGGCTTGTAGCAATGCCCTCTTTTTATCGAACGACAAAACTTATTAAACAGCTTGGTAGCAACGGAAGTTGTCAAAAATGAACGTTACAAAATTATCCACGACATAGCTGACGTTCTCGCTGAAATTTCAATTTTAGACCTTTCTGTATCAGTTCGTTAATGGTAAGAACCATTAGAAACATGAAGTTTTAAGTCTCTCCCGGAATTGCCTTGGCGCTTTACCACATCGAAAACTCTGTTTCGAAAGTTTCCACCCTACTTTATGTGAACGCCTTCAATCTGCGCCCATTCGCTTATACCGGCTAGTTTAGGCGGAGCCGCACGCTTAGCGTAGTCTGCTCTGGATGTGAGTTCAACGCTCAAGAATACCTCACATGTTTTCCACTGGGTTGGAGTCCTGAAAACCAGCCGGCCATTCCGGCAAATGACATGCTCGACTCTAAAACCAAGCCTGCGTCGTCCTACTGACAGTAAGTGACGGCGGGTACGGATTAGAAAGAGCTGGAAATGATTCTAAGACACAGTCTGGATAATCTGTGAAAATCATGGATCATGTCTCAAAACCTGGTCCACCACCCGAATCCGGTAGACGCCTTATTTTTCCCACATACACTCTCTCCTCCAGAGTTCCTACACCAGGATGAGTGTGGGTCCTTTTTGTGGATCTCTCCTACGCTTACAATACTTAGCTAAAATGAATAAATGAATAAGAAAGATATCAGGTTCGTTCGGCTGAACTTGTTTTCAACCGACAAAAGGTTTTCGAAGGATCTACACGAGGATCCAGACATATCCTCAAGTAGGAACTTTGGAGGAGGAAAAGTAATGTATTGGTCCAAATTTAGTTGGCATGGCCAAGCTGGATCAGGTTTTTGCAACATAACCTTTGAACTTCACAGATTATCAGACTATATCGGAAAATCATTTCCAGTTCTTTCTAGATCCGTATCCGCCTTCACTTCTTGTCAGTAGGACGACGCAGGCTTGGTTTCAGGCCGATCACGCCAAATTTCTAGAATGGCCGGCTGGTCTGCAGGGCCTCAACCCAGTGGAAAACACAAGAGGTATTCTTGAGCGTTGAACTCACATCCGAAGCAGAACACGCGAGCGTGCGGCTACGCTTAAAGCCACAGTTCAACCTCAGAATCGAATTTTCGTTATCCTGCTTATCTTGGAGAAAATTTTACGCTGATCACAATTGTGTCTCCACATTCGCTAAGAAACCACTACGAACGAAGTTATGGACCCTCAAAAGTTCTGAAGTTGAACGGCGAGAAGTTCGCGGACGAGTTGTCTCGGGCCTGTTTTTTCTCGTTATTCGCAGCCATCGTTTTAGAGCAGGTCACGTAAGAAAGCCTGACCGAAAACAAATGGAAGAACATAGATTTGGAACAAAACTAATCGCGCTTCTCTTCCCTATCGAGACCAAAAGCTTGTCGGTGGGCGTTACCCATTTTTTCTTCCATGGGGCGGGGTCGACTTCTTTTCCTTGCTTTTCTCGCTTATTTGAGCGAATTGAGATTTCGCGCTTGGCAGAGTTGCTATTCACGACGACCGGAGTATAATATCAAGAATTACTCCTGAGTTTGGACTGTGCCTTTAGCCTAGCTGTTATAAGCGAATGGGCGCATATTGAAAGGGGGCGTTCACAGAAAGTTGGGTGAAACTTGCGAAGCAGAGTTTTCTGAAGTGGTTCAGTGATGAACGAACTGGGATAGAGAGGGTCTAATGTAAAAATTTCTGCTGCGAGAACGTCAGCTATGTCGTATAATTTTTCAACGGTCATTTTTGACAATTTCTGTTGCTAGTTTCCTGCTAATTGATCCAATTCCATGAAGATTTGTACTCAGGGGGTTTCGAGGATGCTGCATCGGTTGGCGTTTACCGTTTGTCTCCTCGAATCACGCGAAGTTCTGATCCGCGGAAATTCGGGTACGTCGTACTTATCAATTTTGCAAACGCACTATACTTGAGTATTCCCTTACTCGCACGCTCAAATTCCCCCCCCCCCTTCGATTAAGGCCCCGTCATAGTCGGCTGGAATCTGGACTGCGCCGTCCTCTGCCGCCCCGAGTGATCCTAAGTCGTCCTCTCCCCTCCCTTGTGATCCAGCGGCGTCCCTACTATGTCGGGGGTATGCAAATCGATTAGGCGGGCGCACTCGAGCACACTGCAGACGGCGTTGTCCGGCCACAACGGGGAGATTTTCCAACTCAATGAGCAATGTATTGCACACGCATCGGCCGGGACGGACAGGAACGGGACAGAACGCCGCGGGCGGGTGCACTCCGGATACATCGGGGGATGTTTCGACCTGAGTGCCAATTCACTGCATGCGTATTGACCGGGAAGGCTGCAGGTGATCGGTCGACTATGACGTGGGCCTAACTGAATGAAAAGTTCAAGTTAGCATACGTGTGATAACTTAGAATGATAGCACTATCAAAAGGGAGTGTACGACAGAAACAGCTCGATTAACCTGCTATAACATGTTTACAATTGATTGATTCCCATCCATTTTCAATAATGCCGCTTTACTCCGACTGCCTTTCAGAAAGGAGGACGTCATCGGTAAACACACATGTTATGATCAGGTAAATCGAGCTGTGTCCCTTGGGCACTTCACTTTGATAGTGCTTTCACTCTAAGTTATCCACATGCTTGATCAAATTTACGTTTTCATTCTGTTACTCCCGAAGCGGTAAAATACGGGCTTGCGAAAAAGGACTGCTCAAATATTGTCATCTTGGGTGGTGTTTAACGCTTCGAACTCCTTTGGCAGCATGATAGGGGCCGTGGGAGACTATTTATGCTGGTATCTCGACCATGCTTGTGAGCGTGTGCTGCTTTTATAGTCTACAGCAATGGAAGTAGGACGATGGTGAGCAGGGAAGTGCGTGGAGTTTTCTGTTTTCTGTCCATTTTTGGCCATTTTTTTCTGTTTCCTGTTTTCTGTAAAAAAAAGGCGAAAATTGGACAGGAAACAGAAAAAACGTGTACCTCGATTTGCAGTAGGACTTTCCTAGGAAAAAAAGTGGCTGGATCTGTCGAAGCTAAGCCGATAGTGTGATGGTGTACTTCACTCAAGCTCTCTGCGGTTGTACCACGACGCACACACATTCATCTCGCTGTAGTGGTTATCCATAAGGGCACGCGTTAGGGGTAGTGGGAGAAACGGTGCGCCTGCCCATATACGACGATCGGGTTCGATCCTCGCCGAGGTGAACCAAACCAACCAACCCTCCGGTCCTTCGATTGGTCACAGATTCATGTAGAGAGATGAAGAGCACTCTCATTGGGAAGTCGGCTGCCCCTGCAAGCCACTAAAAAAGCGTGAAACCCATTCCTCTTAGAAATTTTGCAGCGTCAGTGCCGAGAAAGTACCGCGATCCTCGACTGTGCTGCGATAGTTCCGCGATAGTGTCGGAGCGGGTCCGTGATCAGGCGATCCTGCTGCGGTGTCTTGAGCCTCGACATCGCCGCGATAGTACCGCAGCGGCCACGCGTTAGAACCGCGAGGATGCTGCAGCGAATCCGCGTGGAGTACGATGTACTGTCCTGTGTGGTGAAACGAAACTGTCGCCGGTTGAATATACCTAATTTTGAGGTACATTCCGTAAGCGCCTCCTTGTGCGCCAAAGCGGCGGTAAGCTCTGTCCTTATCGGACAAAGGATGAAACGACCGCGGGTGCAAATTTTTGCTCTTACAATTGATCGCCCCCCCTCTAGTTGTCACCTAATGCTTAAATAACTTCATATCAGACAATCTCCCGGGGCCGCTGCGACATTATCGCGAACCAAAGCGGTATTGTCGGGTCCCCGCTACGGCTCCGCGTTAGTGCCGCCGCGACTCCGCGATAATGCCGCTTCGGTGCCTGTACGCGCCAAAACGGCACTATCGCGGAGCCGCAGCGGCAATTTCTCAGAGCAAGTCTCTACGAATACGACGTCGAATGAGCTGCGCAACCCAGTAGGGATTCAGGAAGCCGATTCCTTATCTTTATCTGATAGTGGATACTTTTACCCAGAGGTTTATCGTTGACGAATCCCTCAGAGGTAACGCAAAACAGTCAAGTGAAATGAAAACTGCAATGTGACTCTATACTTACAAGTATAAGCCATAATACTACTTAACCCCACTATTCATACCCGCTCCCCAGCGTAACCGCTTTGGCGGAACGGGGTAATGTTGGCCCCAACTGTGCCATGCACGCTAAACTCTGAATACGTGCTTTAATTCACTGCAACGCAGATGGCACAAAATTCAGTTAAGAGTTAGAAGAGATTCTTGGCGCAGTGAAGCGCCTTCAAAGGTGACTTGAAGTCATCTTTAAAGGATCGGCCTCGAAATGCCGAGTGAGCACAAATTGCGAAGGAGCACCTTTTACACGCTCCGGTTAATTTTTCTGAGCATGAGACTGGAACCAGAAAAGATTTCGTCAATGATTGACAAGTTTCACCGCGTAAAGTTTGAGCGGGCGAATCGCTGGCTATCAAAGCACTGGCGGGCGGATCGCTGGCTGGTTGCGGGCGGTTCGCTGCATCTCATTGCTCAGCGGGCGGGTCGCTGGCTTTCAAGGCCCTTGCGGGCGGATCGCTAGCAAGTTGCGAGCGGATCACCGCTATAGAGCTCGCCGGCGATCCACCCGCTAGCGTGATCAACTTTCCCAGGTGCCGCTATCCGCCCGCCAAAACGCAGCGATCCGCCCGCGGAGACAATGAGAGGCAGCGATCCGCTCGGCGAGGCCACGATAAGCAGCGATACGCCCGCAACTTGCTGGCGTACCGCCCGCAGAGGCCTTGATTGCCAGCGGTCAGTCCGCACCTATTGTCTGAGTATACTCTAACGTTACAGGTGCGCGGTACGGGCGTGACTTTCAGCTCTGTGGAGTAGTACAGTGTTCAAACCAGCAGTTATCCCACAATAAGTGTCAGAATATGTACACTAAGGAACGGAAAGCTCGCTCCGACTGCACTACGTACTCCTTGCACCGGCATACATATGTATTGAGCTTCTAATAGAGCAATCGAGCTTTTTTTGCCTGGGGAAAGGAAGATTCGATGAACATTTGTCATCTCATCGCACTTATAATCTGCATTTCTTAAACGTCTATACTTTTTGCTCTGGCCAACTGTAAGGTTTTGAAAATTCAATGAAAGAAGCATAGATCACGCAAAAAATGTTTTTAAAAAAGTTGAATGTTTTGAAAATTTTCGTTTAGTGTACGCTGAACACCCTTTATTGATTTTTGGAGATTTTCTGTTCTCTGTTTTCTGTTTTCCGCCCATTTTCGGAGATTTTTTTCTGTTTTCTGTCAAACTAGATTTTCTGTTTTCTGTTTCCAAAAATATTTTCCCGCACATCCCTGGTGGTGAGGTTGCGGACTTTTCTTAACATACTGTAGCCTGATTGTGTCATCATTCATTTTTCAGAAACAATTAAGATTGGTCGGTGAGTTTTGTCTCCACTCTCATATTTTCACCTGTTTTCATTGCTCCCACAGGTGTAGGCATATCGGTGAAAACACAGGCTCGCCGATCTATCACAGCTGTTTCGGAAAAATGAAGTGGAAACTACTGTATGTTAGGACGAGTCCGCAACCTCACCAAGTCCTACTTACATTGCTGTAGGCTATACCGTTTCACCGGCTTAATCCTATTTTGCAAGTTGCTCTGGGTGAACACAAAACGTGTTTGAGTACCCGTGATACTTACCGTGAGTCATCTGCCAAACGACGTTTGCAAAAAATTATGACTCCTCGTGGGGCTGGAAAGAATTCCAGATATGTGTACACCAGGCATGTAGCAGCCGTCGTCATGCAGATACACAATGCTTGGATGAAGAGCTGAAAATATAAATTGTCTTGCTGATCTTCTAGTAATCGACCTATCCATGCGTTTACCTGAATTTGAACTTTGCTGATGCCACCGTTTCGTTATGCGGCTTTTAATAGCTACATAGACACAAAGGATAAAATACAAAACGGTGAGAATTGTGAACACGGTGATATTTTGAATGGGCATGTATAATGGGGCGTAGTGTGCAACTTCCTAGAAACTGTTTAATCTATATCAGTATGTTTGAGAAAAACGTTCGAGCCTGCAAAACTGCATCTAAATATTATTGGCTGAGCATACCCATGCGATATCATCGGAAATGACCGGAGCGCCAAGTAGGGATGCTACCGCGGAATTAAAGAGAATTGGTCGGGTGAAAAACGGCAGAGCTATCACGTATACCACAGACAGCACCATCCACATGTAGAGCACCTTTCCTGAAAACAACTACAGCCACCTTCACATTGTTTCCCCCGTAGAAAGGCGAACGCTCGCAGCTATCAGATAGTTGAGGGCATCGTTCAGAATAAAATTATCTTTCTTATAACAAACTCGGTTACGGAAAGAATTAAGTACTGTCAAGTGTGATTAACTTCCCTGATTGCCTTGATGGATATAATACCTTCCTGGCAAACATTTCTTCCCTGTAGAATTCAAAGCAAAATCACGTCGAAGAAATTCCAAAAACTCCGCTCATGAGCTTCGACAACTCAGCCCTTAAATACAAACTCGTCCAGATTGATCGCTCGGATACGGTTACCTTGGATAATTTTGGAAGCTTCCTAAAGCAAGGTTGGCGTTCTAGTACAGGCTGTAAGGAGTCTATCGGCTTCGCTTATCTTCACCGTTTTGTCGCTAATGTGCGCTGTTTCAACCGCGCGCGGCGTAATCCCGTCCAATTGCAGCCGATTAAACAGAAACATCGCGACACCACTCTTGGAAATGGCTTCCTTTAACAATACGGCTAATCTTTGTTGACATTCGACGCACCGAGGACCACATACTGTGACTGACGTACCCCTTTTATATATACCTGACTCCAAGAAATATGAAGTAGCAGCCAACCTCTGAATAGAAAGCGAAGATGCTCAGCTGAAGGTATCATCTCAACAATGCGGTTCAAAGCCAACACCACGCAGTTGAATGAAGCGCTGCACCAAATACCTGCAATTACGATAACTTATTATATCGTTTGCGCGGGACAGGGGCTCTCTACACACATAAGGAAGAGTTGTCCTGTCTTTGCAGTTCGACTCGTCACGCCACCCAATGCAAGCAAAGTGGTCTGGAGTGGAATTAAAGCCGCGAACGGCCAGAGATCACCTCCCTCGGTGTGTATAGAGCCCCTGTCCCCGTATGCGCTATTGGACGAAGCGCTGAAGAGAAAGCAAAGCTCACAAAACGAAGCACGTCCAGCCATCCAGTTCAGTAAAGGAGAAGTGCAGAAAACCGCACCAATCTGTAAACGCTTATCTTAGCGCCATCGAAAACCTTGCATGTAAAGTTTAACCGAATCCGAGTTTCCGCCCACGTGGTCGGTGTGCGTGTCGAGTGGCCGTCGCGAATGCATTTTTCGAACGAGCCTGCCCACTTCTGCAGGCAGCTGACTGATATATGTATTATCAAAGTTTTGTCTAATTTTCCTGCAGATCGATTTACAAACCCGAAAAATGCCTTCGCTACACACACTTCCACCACGTGGGTGGACAGTCTTGTTCAGATGGACTTCAAAGTCTTTCTCTAATATATAAAACCGGCCGAGGAGGTCCAGGAGAGCAGCAGAGCTTTCAGACCAGTGTATGTCTCGTTATCAACGGCTATGTTTCTCCCAAGAACCTTATCTCCACCGCTAACCAATTACAATTAAGCAAGCTCGAAAAACCGAGGGAAGATCGATGGAGCTTCCGTAGCTGTAAAGTTTTGTGGAGAGTCCCCTCAGCAATCAAAAATCGACCTGATTTTCTCTGAGGGCTATTTGAATTGCTGAACACGAAGCTTCGAGGCAGATTAGGCCGAAAACTTTGGAAAATCTACAAACAAACCTTAGATTCGTGATCAGCGCCCCCCAAAACATATCTGGAAGAGTTTTAAGTCAAATTTGGAACATTTTTCTGAAACGCTTTCAGAACCCCTACTTGATATAAATAACCGCCGAACCGAAAATCCGACAAGTCCGAAACGCTATCCAGTCTGCGCAAAGTTTGGAAAAATGGGCTTCTCCCCAAACGTTGCTTAGGGCCGGGTAGTTTGGGCGCTGAACACAATTATGAGATCTGCTTGCGGATTTTTCAAAGACTAATGAGCGTTACGAAAGGTACAAAAATCGCAAAAAATCGACCGTTATGGGCTTGCGGCTTCTCTGTACCTGCGGCTCGGGACGGGGAGTACTGCGCAGTTTTACTATATATGCCCGAAAGATACTAGCAATTCTATTCGTTTCTGCAGATCCGACATACGCTTTGCATACTTCGCTTGTTTAACAGACTTGAAACATTACTCGGTTATAAGAAAGGGTTTTTCTTATGAGACCCTACTTAAAGGCAGTGTTCACGATAAAAATGCCTCTCAGTTTCCACTCGGATTGGGTAGTGGAGGCACACTCTAATGTTCAATAATGTTGAAAAAACGCATTAAAAACGGAAGCCAGAAGAAGAGCTCCAAAACAGCTTAAAGTTGCCACATTCGAGCGCACCGGCCAAACCCCAAAAAGCGCAGCACACGCCCACTGACGTGAACAAATGAATGCTCAGAGATCGTGAGATAGAGCGCTGATTTTTCGATCATTAGCCCCCGTTCTTCCCTTCATTCCTCAACTTCTCTCTTTACTCCTGGTCATGCTCGCATACATCGATTGCAAAAGACGGAAGTTACAAGCCTTGGACAACTCTGTCCACCATGCTTCCCCTAGCTCAATTTTTGAAAGACCATAACTCCGTTCCGCAGAGGGTCTTGTGTGCGATTCCAGATACATCATTGGCGTCAGCATGGGACTATTTTCAAGATAGGCGGGAAAGCAGGAAAAACGATTTTCATCTCATTGGACACTGCCTTTAAATTTGCTGCTGCGACGCAATTTGTATTCTTATTAAAAGCACTTGTTGGCTTGTAGAAAGCCATGAAGTTTCGCTAATTTGAATGCAAAAGATGTTATTTGCAGAGTGGTTGTTGAGTGGTCGCTCAACCTGCAGTCTGAAAAGAAAAAATCCAAATTCCCATGCGCCCTGCGTGTGCGCACGATGCTGGTCTCCCCGACTTAGAAAAACGCTCTCTAGATTTTTTTCCTCTAACCTTACGCTTCGCGCCTGCACATAAAAGAACTGTGGGAGATATTGCGTTTCCGCAGGCTGTACAAACAACCTCGGAACAGGTGGCATATTATAGACATCGAAGTGACTTGAACTTCATCTCATCTCGAGGTTTTTTGAGCATGTGACATGGAAGTTGTGCGGATGTGATGTCGCCAGCATGACTCCGGCGCTCGCCTTGCAGATCGGCTGAAGTGACAGCCCAGAGTCCAGAGGCGCACGGCGTATTGCGCTGCACCATAGATGGATGGTGGCGTTGGAGGGAATTACAGTGCGTTTCATAATTATCCTCGAAAGCCCGCATATCAGCTCTTGCTATACCCCGAAAATGGCGCGACAACTCAGCGCTACTCCGATGGCATCCGACAGCAACGAGCTCTGTTTTTGACTTCTAACGGGAGCAAGGTGAAGTTTGGAAGGCCAAAGAAGGCGAATCCACTAAGAGTTCACGTGATGGTAAAGGGGGGAATCGGAAAATTAGATCAGCGTAACTTCGGGAAAGGATTGACTTCAGTGACCGGCCTCGGTTGGCCTGTTAACGCTGAAGCTTGTGCGATTTCTTCCGTGGCTGAGTGATGCTTCACGCTGATGCTGGACTAGTGACCAAGACTGCCTTTGTGGACGTTTTCAGGTGTGTGCTTTGTCTAATGAAAAGGCTTTCCGAGGGTGCGCATATAATTATGAAACGGGCTATACCATACCCACCCTCGAACTTCGCAAAAAGTGCGTTTTGCGCCTCTTTTTGAGAAATAACTCTGCCAAATTTTTCTGGAGTTTAGGAGGTAAGAAAGATATTGCTACAATCGTCTCATTAAGATCTACTAAGACGGTGTTTAGAAACTTCATTGATATCTTAAAAGTATACCTGGATTACACTATGTAACTTTGATTTTTACATTTCCTGGCGTCTGGAGTGTTTATATTTCAGTTTCTTATGTCCAAAGTATGTGAAAAAATGACTTCACATTGAGAACATACTTCGCTCACACTACAACAGCACGAAGGAACCCACACTCTTTCTGAAAAGAGAAAGATTTTTATTCATTTTCGCCACTGTGAACAGGTAAAAACAAAAAATGCACATGGAATAGACAAACACAGTCGGAAGCCACTCAACAATGTTCAGAAATTTGTAGATTTTCTAGATTTTACGATTGTATTGTGCAGATCACTTTCACATAGTTGCACTCCAAATGTAGTCCCCTCATCATGTCCCCGTTATACATACTGTCCTAGGTAACCGAATCTGTCTGAAAACTCTAGTTTTGACTGCATCGCTGCTGTTTTTCATCGCAGCGATTTCCTTACCCGCTGCTGCAGCGATGTGGCAGCGGCAGCGAATCTGTTCATAGTGCATAGCCCTCACGGATGATCTAGGAAATTCAATCAATCAAGTGAGTTAATGGCTGATAGTTATCAATAACCTTACGTTTCGACCTGTAAACACTGCTGGCCTTGTCTTGCGAAAGGGTCAACGTTCACTAGACGAAACGTGTCATTCGCTGGCGTGATCGCTTCATCGCTTCGCCATTTTTTGGCCGCGATGGAGCGATGGTCAACGACAGTTGAGAATCGCTCTTCAAGCAGCGATGCAGTAAAACATAGGATTTCGCCGCCGCGACTTGGCGATGTAGGACGTTTGCCACGAAGCGATCACAATGGTGGAGCGGCTTTCCATTACGCGCGATGAGAAAGGAACAGTTGTCCCTCGCATGGCCGCAGCTGACCACCTGCAGTCAAAACTAGGCTTAAGGCCAAGGTCAGGGCCTAGTTTATTCGTCGGACCTCAGATCATGCCCAGAGGTCATAAAATTTGAAGTTTCTCCAAGCAGTTGAATAGGACGGCGAGAGCGGTTCGGTGCAATTCCGTTGCAGTTGTTCACGGCTTCCTAGATGATCACAAACCTGAGTCGGGATTCATCAACGTTTTTTCGGGGTAAGGGTAAAGCTATCTTGTTTACGTGCTCTTCTTATCGGCTCATCCCTCATGAGTGTCACTGCTTATCATGAACAAGAAGGTAAAAAACTTCAGGGTTAAACGCTTTATGGTACGTGTAGAAATAGCCTTTATCAAACATGTTATCAACAGAAATAATGCTGTTTTTCACGGGAAATCCACATCAACATCAACACCGGTTGCAGCGAGGAAGAAGCGAACAAATGGGGTAAAAACTTTACCCCAACTCACGTAAACTCGTGATGCTAAGGTTAAGTAGAAGAGTAAATTCGTATTTGTTCATAGCATTGCCGGAATATCAAGCTCTTCCTAGCCTAGCAGTCTATGAGTGGAACTATTTTATTGAATTTTTTGAAAAAAGAAGACAAACATCTACTTTACAAGTCATGTGTCTGATGTAGAAGCTCAGTCTTCACCCTGAAATATTCTCAAATTATTTTGCTGGAAGATGTCGTTGTGGATTACTGCGTGGATTTTTTTAGTTCATTCAAGACCTTGCGTCGACTGTCCCAGGCCAGTTACGGCAGCTCTCCCTCCGATCACCTGTAAAGACCACTCCGCGTGCAGATCCTCCTAGCGGTTGTCGTCCTCCTGGATTTGAAAGGATTGACAAATTTCAAAATCCGTTAAACCTCGATTCGGGTTGAGCAATCGGATGAGCGGACTTTTTCTGGGTTATTAAAAAAGGTTGTATCAGGTTGGTAAGGTACAGTATGTGGAAAATCAAGCAGTAGTAGCAAAGTAGATGTTGAGAATTTTTGTTTCTATTCACTGTACTATAAGAGAATGATTTGAGTGAAATTTCTCAGCTTTAAGGCCCACCCTGCATTTGTTAAATCTGTCATCATACTCTATATCCACACCATCCTTATTGGAATAGGACCAAGTTTTCGGCTCCTTTGTGACCCGAATTTCAAAAGCTTATGTTTCACGAAGAAATTGGGATCCGCATTTTCAAAGGAAATTGAATGTACCGCGATCAACCTCTAAATCAGTGGCGAAAGGGTGATTGAAATCGAGCCATAGAACGCCCTATCAGGCACTCAACATTGGGTGTGTTAAGGCCGCCCACCCACTTCCTCAAGAGCCCACAAGGAAAAGTGCAGGGCGGGGAAGAAGACTGAAGCGAATACTAAGCTCTAGGGCCGTATATGGGCAACCTATGGAAGTAGTTTTTAGCTGTCCTCCTATAGCCATTTTTGTTTCCAACGAGATTCGGGGACTGTCGATATCCGGTCAAATTTCGAGGACCGTTTTTATTAGGAACAATGACTTTGAGAGCTCA
>JAPDOI010002069.1:0-85062 GCA_029168955.1 Aplectana chamaeleonis | reverse complement strand
TGTAGGTATGGAGCTTCGGGAAGGATGGCTCATCTTCGCTGGTCGCGCGCGGCTGCGACGCGGCGCTAGCATAGTAGCGCGCCTGCTGTCCTCTCGCACTCTTCATCGGGGTTGTTGAGACCCCCGACAAACGTAATGATTCTCTGAAAACGTATTTTCGCCTACTTTTCCCTCAATAAAAGTTTGGGAGCCCCATTATGCGGATTCTTCGTAAGCTTTGCACTGCAGTTTCGATATTGCTACTTCTTCAAATATAGATCTCTCTCGGGCTAAACCGAGTAGGCGACTCTACTTTTCGCTCAACATTCGAGCTTTTTCTTGTCATTTATCATAGGTCTTGAATGTTAAAGAATGTAGTGATAATAGGTTACCTGACAATTTACACTTACGACCAGAAATAAATGAAACAAAAAACAAGTGCCAACATAATTTTTATTAAATCTAGTTGTATGGAGTGATGCTAGTGTCTTCATCAACTAATATGATTAGAAACGCCCCACCGTTATACTTGCACATGCCGAGTGACTTCTCGAAGACGTGCTTCTTTTACCGATAGATGTAGAACTATGTTAATTGGAAAGAAGAATATATGTGATGGAAAGCTGCTGACTAATACAACGAAGTATGGAACGAAATATAAGGGTAATTGAAATTGCATGTAAGGAGTCATCTGTTCTAGGAATCTAAGCTCACAGAAATTCAGTATTAGGGTAACAATTTGGGAAATGAGGAGATCAACGAAGGAAATGCCATATTTTACTGCTGGCTCAATCGCTATCGATCTCTTTAAGTCTCCAAATTCCTTCCTTACATGTAGTACAATTAATGCCAACTTTAGCGCAACATGTCATATGTGCCCATGCCCTACATATAAGGGCGTTTGTCATCCTTCGCTTCGAGAAACAGCGGTCGCAGATTCGCATCGGATCAAGTCTTCTTCCGGCATTTTGGCCTTATTGACCCTCTTGTAGATGTTTTCAATCTTCAAGGAGGTGAAGAAGGCCAAAATTCCTAGTCTTGTTAGAAGGCGCCATTTCACAACGGTTATTTGCGTATTGAGAGCGACTTGAAAAAGCCATCTGCACGAACAGTAGTTATCAGGGGCCTCAACAGCCCCGTTCTAGACCTGATCTTACTGCGTCTTATAATCGTTAATTAATTGTTGTTGTGGCGTAGTGCTGCTCCGTGCTCGTGTCCTGCGTATCTCGTACTTTTCTCTCTGTTTCCGTTTATCCTACGAGTTGTCAAGTTTATTCTTATTCTATTGACACTAAATAATCTTAGTATGCTCCTGTGCATTGTATAGCTGAAGGTGAAGGCGTGTAAGCCAAGTATTTGGTGAGAAATATGTGAAATGAAGAACGGTGGAGTGCGAGGAGGCTAGCAGGCGCGCTACGATGCTAACGCCGCGCTGCGGCCGCGCGCGACCGACGAAGATGAGCCATCCTTCCCGAAGCTCCATACCTACATTCAATGTAAAGCAATATAGGGCATCTGATGACGTCATCAGGATGTCATGTAAAGTACATAGGCATCTGATGACGTCATCAGGGTGTCATGTGAAGTACATAGGCATCTGATGACGTCATCAGGTGTCATGTAAAGTATAGGCATCTGATGACGTCATCAGGTGTCATGTAAAGTACATAGGGCATCTGATGACGTCATCAGGGTGTCATGTAAAGTACATAGGCATCTGATGACGTCATCAGGGTGTCGCGTAAAGTACATAGGCATCTGATGACGTCATCAGGTGTCATGTAAAGTACATAGGGCATCTGATGACCTCATCAGGGTGTCATGTAAATTACATAGGGCATCTGATGACGTCATCAGGGTGTCATGTAAAGTACATAGGGCATCTGATGACGTCATCATGGTGTCATGTAAAGTACATAGGGCATCTGATGACGTCATCAGGGTGTCATGTAAAGTACATAGGACATCTGATGACGTCATCAGGGTGTCATGTAAAGTACATAGGGCATCTGATGACGTCATCAGGGTGTCATGTAAATTACATAGGGCATCTGGTGATGTCATCAGGGTTATCTAAAGTGCATAGGGCATCTGATGACGTCATGAGGGTGTCATGTACATAGGGCATCTGATGAGGTCATCAGGGTTTCATGTAAAGTACATAGGACATCTGATAACGTCATCAGGGTGTCATGTAAAGTACATAGGACATCTGATGACGTCATCAGGGTGTCATAAAAAGTACATAGGGCATCTGATGACGTCATCAGGGTGTCATGTAAAGTACATAGGGCATCTGATGACGTCATCAGGGTGTCATGTAAATTACATATGGCATCTGATGACGTCATCAGGGTGTCATGTAAAGTACATAGGCATCTGATGACGTCATCAGGGTGTCATGTAAAGTACATAGGGCATCTGATGACGTCATCAGGTGTCATGTAAAGTACATAGGCATCTGATGACGTCATCAGGTGTCATGTAAAGTACATAGGCATCTGATGACGTCATCAGGTGTCATGTAAAGTACATAGGCATCTGATGACGTCATCAGGGTGTCATGTAAAGTACATAGGGCATCTGATGACGTCATCAGGTGTCATGTAAAGTACATAGGGCATCTGATGACGTCATCAGGGTGTCATGTAAAGTACATAGGGCATCTGATGACGTCATCAGGTGTCATGTAAAGTACATAGGCATCTGATGACGTCATCAGGTGTCATGTAAAGTACATAGGGCATCTGATGACGTCATCAGGTGTCATGTAAAGTACATAGGGCATCTGATGACGTCATCAGGTGTCATGTAAAGTACATAGGCATCTGATGACGTCATCAGGTGTCATGTAAAGTACATAGGCATCTGATGACGTCATCAGGTGTCATGTAAAGTACATAGGGCATCTGATGACGTCATCAGGGTGTCATGTAAAGTACATAGGGCATCTGATGACGTCATCAGGTGTCATGTAAAGTACATAGGGCATCTGATGACGTCATCAGGTGTCATGTAAAGTACATAGGGCATCTGATGACGTCATCAGGTGTCATGTAAAGTACATAGGCATCTGATGACGTCATCAGGTGTCATGTAAAGTACATAGGGCATCTGATGACGTCATCAGGTGTCATGTAAAGTACATAGGGCATCTGATGACGTCATCAGGTGTCATGTAAAGTACATAGGCATCTGATGACGTCATCAGGTGTCATGTAAAGTACATAGGCATCTGATGACGTCATCAGGGTGTCATGTAAAGTACATAGGGCATCTGATGACGTCATCAGGGTGTCATGTAAAGTACATAGGGCATCTGATGACGTCATCAGGTGTCATGTAAAGTACATAGGGCATCTGATGACGTCATCAGGTGTCATGTAAAGTACATAGGGCATCTGATGACGTCATCAGGTGTCATGTAAAGTACATAGGGCATCTGATGACGTCATCAGGTGTCATGTAAAGTACATAGGCATCTGATGACGTCATCAGGATGTCATGTAAAGTACATAGGCATCTGATGACGTCATCAGGTGTCATGTAAAGTACATAGGGCATCTGATGACGTCATCAGGTGTCATGTAAAGTACATAGGGCATCTGATGACGTCATCAGGGTGTCATGTAAAGTACATAGGGCATCTGATGACGTCATCAGGTGTCATGTAAAGTACATAGGGCATCTGATGACGTCATCAGGTGTCATGTAAAGTACATAGGGCATCTGATGACGTCATCAGGTGTCATGTAAAGTACATAGGGCATCTGATGACGTCATCAGGGTGTCATGTAAAGTACATAGGGCATCTGATGACGTCATCAGGTGTCATGTAAAGTACATAGGCATCTGATGACGTCATCAGGGTGTCATGTAAAGTACATAGGGCATCTGATGACGTCATCAGGTGTCATGTAAAGTACATAGGGCATCTGATGACGTCATCAGGTGTCATGTAAAGTACATAGGCATCTGATGACGTCATCAGGTGTCATGTAAAGTACATAGGGCATCTGATGACGTCATCAGGATGTCATGTAAAGTACATAGGCATCTGATGACGTCATCAGGATGTCATGTAAAGTACATAGGCATCTGATGCGTGCCAAGTCCATAAAGCATCTGGCGACGTCATCAGGACGTCGTGCCAAGGTGGTGCCAAGTGCATAGGGCATCTTCTGACATCATCAGGACGTCGTGGAAAGTGAGTAGCGCTTCATTTGTAGCGTGCGCAACAAGTTTGTTGCTTACTGATTATTATAGCAATCCATGCTATTCGAAAAATATTGAAGAATTTTCATGGATATTACTTCGTAATATCAGTAAAAAGTGAACAATTCTATCAAAAAGGGGTCTTCCAAGCAAAAGAGGTTTGGTTGGCGTCAGAAACGTTCCAACAAAAAGGGAACAATAGTTAAGTTGAATGAGGAGAGTCTACAAAAAGTGAACAATATTCTATCAAAAAAGGGTTTTCCAAGCAAAAGAGGTTTGGTTGGCGTCAGAAACGTTCCAACAAAAAGGGAACAATATGTTAGTAGAATGAGGAGAGTCTACAAAAAGAGAACAATATTTTCTGAGACTGATTTTCTTGGCCGATACTTCTTAACAGCAAAAACAAACCTTTGTGGTATTTCACGAGGAAGAGTTCAATGGTTTCCAAGAATGGACTTCAATTCTTTAACGAGATTATAAGAAAACACTTTCATTAGATGCTGCACTTTGGTTTCGCTTGTCGTAGCAACTGGAGCTAACCGTCCGTCTGTGTTTTTGGCACCATCTTCTATTCTGATGGTAAGTATTAGGTTTACATGCACATACTTTTTAACGGTTCTCGTGTAGTCAAGACCATTTTTGGAACCACAGAGTGCTTCCGTGTTGAACACCGCAACGGTTTGTTTCGGCTGTTAAGACGTATCGGCCAGGAAAATCAGGCTCAGGAAATATAGTTCACTTTTTGTAGACTCTCCTCATTCAACTTACCTATTGTTCCCTTTTTGTTGTAACGTTTCTGACGCCAACCAAGCCTCTTTTGCTTGGAAAACCCTTTTTTGATAGAATATCGTTCACTTTTTGTAGACTCTCCTCATTCAGCTTACCTATTGTTCCCTTTTTCTTGTAACGTTTCTGACGCCAACCAAACCTCTTTTGCTTGGGATACCCCTTTTTGATAGATTATAGCTGTATTAAATATGTATTACTCACCCTCTAACCCAGGGGACTCAATCCCTAACCCTCCCACTCTCTAAGTCCGGGGGACCACAAAGGGGGAAGATCAAACACAAGATAATAAAATATAAGTACGATCGGATGCGATCCGATAATCACAAACACGACACCAGAATAATTACTGTTTTTTATGTAGATGTTAGTATGTGAGAAGTTAATAGGTTAGAGATGAGTTGTGAGAAGGGTGAGTGCAGACTGAGTCATGTCTGTACTAATAGAGTATGTTAGTAATGATCCTACGGGCCTACGGCTGCAAGGAGGGCCAGACCGATGTCCGGCTAGAAGGTTGCTGTAGTATAACTCAGGCAAACTCAAATGTCGACAGCAGGTTCTCAGGTGTCATCACAGAGCACATCAGCTGAGGACACGAAAAAAAGCGTGATTTCGGCGCGAGAGAACCTGGTATCACGCCGAAAGGTCCAGATGTAGACCTCCTAGCGCCGGATTTCGAGACGGCGGCATGACTTAACTGACGCCTCGAAACGTTCAGCTGTCGACCTGCCACCGCCGGAATTATGGATTTTGCTGTAGACATCCTATCGCCGAACTTTTAATGAGTGTGGCCACCTTCAAAATTCTGAGCAGTTAAACGAGCTGAACCATCGCAGGATTCAGAAACTATTGCTGTATTATTACTTTACCTAGCTGTAATTGTAGCTGTCCCCATACTCAACTGCCCCTCGACTTAGGTTTGTTAACTTCACAACGAAGCTGGGATTCGCGCATCTTGCGCCCTTGGGTGAGCGAACAAGTGCTGAGCCTGACAATCCAATATTCTGAGAACCTATCATAATATCTCATGTTTTTTTCAACTCCTTTCCAGTTTGCGCAGTATGCGATTACTTCCTTTTTGCTTATCAGTTTTGACGTTACTCCATTGAACACATCCTTGATCATCATCGTTGTCTGTCAGCACAAACAACCACCCTCTTTCGTGCCATCGATGTCGAATGTAGATACCTAATCAACGAGTTTATAGGAGCTTATGACTGCCTACGACGCTCTAACGCACGATCCCCGGCAGCGACCACGATACAAAAACCAAGGGCAAGTCATTTATATCATAACAACTGGACTCGACCCAACTGGCCACCACAGGTTCCCCAAGAATTTAGCCCAAGCGTGCGCCCAAAAGCTGTCCTTCCCGGAACTTTCCTTCGAAACATAAACTCCTGGCAAATCTTCATATATCAGGGTGAATTTAGTGCCTGCACGAAAACTCCAAACGTTCGCGGATGTGTGACATTGATTTTGCCTCACAGCAATTTCTAGTCGAATTGAACGCAAAAGCTGGAAATTATGGTCAATTCATCGTCTCCTACGAGAACCTTGAATGGAGTGCGTTAAACAAATTTTTCATAAGATGGGCCTTCTCACTAGTTCGGTTGATAATCTGCCTGTTGCAAAATGATTATCGGTGTAGAGCAGTAAAAGATAACTACCGACCCGATATGTGCAAATTTCGCGGCTTCAGAGTTGCCGGCTTGAAGACGTTGCATGATGGAATTGCACTTCTAATTTTGGGAATCATTCTTGACTAATAAACGGGTTGACTGATGAGGCAAGAAGCGATATGGCAGAGTGGTCGCGATACAAAAAGTTCACGAACGATGCTTGAGTACAAAGTATGCCTGCTTTCTCTCCACGATCCTTTGAATATGGTCCGAGCTTGGATCTATGTAAAATCGATAGGTATAAGAAAGGCACAGTCAATCAAAACTCCGGTTTCTGTTTTTCCGGGACTATCTTGAACAGGTTCCGAACTTTGGCCTTCAATGATGTCTCTAAATTTTCAAGACTCTTGACCAGCCCTCAAATCATTGACGGGTGTTAGTATGGTGGACGACTCGTTGTCTCGAGCTTTATACCGCCATTTTCTTAACCGCTGTATAGCTTGAAACCCTTGAAGCCTGTTAAGAAATCTAATCTTTGAACTCGAATTGATAATGGCAAAAGGACATGATCTAGGTGTAGGCTTTTGATCAGGCATTGACTGAATCGTGATAAGCCATTGTTGAGCTCAAACTGTTTGTTGATTGGCGTTGAAGACTTTGGATGAAGGAGATATACCGATGGTGGGCGTAACTTGGGGTGGCATTTCCTCCCGATACTCTCGGATGGGTGAGGAGGCTCGACTGCTCGGCAAGTGGTATGCAGGGTGGGTCTACTTCACAGTGTAGTTCAAATGTTTCTCAGGATTTCGTCCCTGCAGCCAGGCGTGTGCCTTGAAGAGAGGAACGTGGTGTACTCAAGTATTTTCGGGTCCGTTAGAATTTTCTCCTGATATCGCAAGATGTAAAATACCAAAGCAGAGATTTCAGGCAGCGCCATTAGATATAGCTAAAGTGTTGCGCCTACGAAAAGGTATACCATATTCGCTGAAAATATATACATACATTAGACCGTAAATCCAGGTAAATTCATCGTGGTTTCGGCGCGGACAGGTGCACGGAGCGGAGGTCCAGAGTACGAGCGAAAGAGCCGAGTGCCGGAGAGGAGGCAGTGGCATCAAAAAGTGCGCTCCGTAATGTGCTCTGACTGATCAGAATTTTAATTTTACAGAGAGGATGCTCAGGGGAGAAAGTTTTTCCGCTGATCTACTATCAGCGCGTAAGGTATCCTTCATAGTCCTCACCGCAGGCACGACAGGAAGCAACTACATATGAGTTCCCCGGCAGAACCAAAATCACTCAGTGATCTATGAAGAGATGCTCTAAACGGCATCAGTCCCATCCTCAGGGTAAAATTGTCGTACTATGGTCATTTGTCCACCGTGAATAGCAACTCTTGCTGCCAAGCGCGAGATCTCGATCAAATAAGGGAGAAACCCCAGATGATTGATTCATCATTGACTGTTAACCGCAACTGGGGTTTCTGCTTCGACTTAAGGTCCAGGGCGTGCGGCAGAAACGCGCTAATCCCGGCGCTGAACCCAACCCAAATCCTTGAAACCCGGAGTTAACGCAATGATGAATCAACGGGTCTCGTAGATAAAAAGTCGGTATCCCGCCCTAACAATGTGCCTAAACGAAGCCTAAATAATGGCACACACCGTCGCTGGGAAAAGGGAACCAAGAGCTCTACTATAGTTCTGATCTCTGCCTATGAGCTTTGGCCACATAAGTCAATTCTTTCAGTTTGCAATGATTTTGGTCCCTTACTCGGAGCAAAACGCTTGGATTATGCTTTTAGGGTATTGAGAGTTGAGGCTGACTCATCCCTGGATTTTCTCACTTGATCTGATCGAACTTAGATCTTGCGCTTACATAGGTTGCATATACACGGTGGGCGGACTACAACATCAAGTTCCATCCCCTGAGGTTGGAATGTGCCTTTAAATGCAGCAGACACGCTCATAAAACGACACTGATCGATTTTATGACATAAATCGAGGGTTCAGGGCAGGTAGTATGGGGAACTAATGAAAAAACCAACGAAAACTGAAAACTGCATAATGAATAGATTAATAACGGTCGCTTGTTATCGGGTGAAAGCAGACGAGTTTTACCGAACGCGGCCATAATGAAACAGCGAATATTGGCTACAAAACGGTTTGAGATAAATAGGGCCGATCTATTCCTCCACAACCTGTACTCTTAGAACGTTCACCCTGTTGGAAGCTTCAGAAACCAGCTGAAAGGGCCATATTAGAAACGATCAGACCGGACGAGTTTGTATTTTGGGGCGGGGTTGTCGTAATCAGCTCAGGGAGGTTAAAGAAATTTTTGACATTCGTTGCACTAAATTTAGTGAGCTTTAACTCGTTTTGACGCTTCACCATGTTGCGAGCCTTCTACTAGGGAGCCATTCGACTCCAATAACGCAATTATCTCAACAACTTTTTCTGAGCGTGTCTGCTGCCTTTAAGCAGCGTGCCGTCAGCACTTCTGAGCCAGACCAAGTGGCGCCTGAATGATATAAATTTGAATAGTTAGGAAAAGTTGAGTTTTCTAATAATAGATTCAACCGAAATTCCAATTTCTGATTTTTTCTGAATGTTGGCTTCTGCTCGAAATTTGATATTTCCCTTTTCAAGCCTCTTCGATCAGTTCAGAAATTTGAATCTATCGGGTTCTGGAGTATCTTCGCTTGGTTCGGAGAGCTTGAATAGTCGATTTTCTGAGTAGTCGGCCAATTTTGTATCACTACATTCAAATGTTTGGATATTGAAAAAGAATGTGCAGAAAGTATTCATTTTCATCGGAAAAAGCTGATTTTCATTCGAATATTTGGCTATATTTTCCAACTATGCATTTGTCTAAAATAGATGACAGATTTTCTAAAACAATCGTTCAGTCATAAAAAAGAGAGATCTTGCTCGAATTTATTCACTCATTCCGAGATTTCAAAACGCTGTATTCTGAGTATTAAATTCATCCTGTAAAATTTTAATCGTGCATCCATCGAATTTATTCGTACATTCCTGAATTTTGAAGTGGTTATAATCGAGAAACTTATTCATCAGGAATTTTTCTATAGTGGCTATCCGTATTACTCATTCATCTGACGTGTCCTAAAAACGCGATATTTGAATTATTCCTTCATTCAAAACCTAGCGACGATTGTCCATGTTCATTACGTAATCACATCATCAAAACTAGATCTAATAGAAAATGAGAGAATTTTTCGATTGTGACTCTCTTCATATAAAGTCTCCCATTGATTTGAAACCTGGTGTGAGTTCCTTAGATTTTCTTTAAATAAATTGAGTAAGTTCAAAAATCGATCATGAGCATACTTGATTCAATCTACCTGTTTTACGTGTGAACATTTTTGTACAAAAATCGAAGCAATTAATCGATTTCAAATTCCAAATAGTTTTCAAGTAATATACTTGTACAAATGAACAACTTTTTGATGGGTATTTATGATGTAAGCTGAATTGAGACAAGTATTCGAAAAACAGACATTTGACCTAAACGAAAACAAAGAATTTTTGATTCCCGGGATGAACAGAATACACGAGAGGCGAAAATAATACAATACCTCCAATGAAGCGAGAAGCATAAACAGTAAAAATCACGACGACGAATCAAATACTTAAAAAAGAATGTTTCAAGACTCCAAATATACTTCTGGTGTTCAAAAAATACGGCATATAGAAATCCCAAGAGTCGGTAAAATAGTTGAATACTACATAAATCTCTAGAACGCTATTCGAGTAATAAATCCATTCAATACAAGGCCTCGATTTGCGCGTTATCGTACAAAAACAGGTGTGCTTCAATACGTAAAGACAAAAAACAAAAGCACTTTTCTTCGAATTGCGCAACCTGACTGCATATTTGGTTGCGCATTCGAGATCACGGGGCGATCAATCGTTACCGGCGGTAAGATGTGTTGCTTTTGTCAACCTGCTGTAAACCTGCTATCGACAGATCGATAGCAGGTCGATAAAGGGTCCATGTTATTCTCCCGAAAGAAACCTGCTATCGCCGGTTGCTCGAGGAACAGGTGGTTCAACCTGCTGTCGACATTTGAATTTGCCTGAGAATGTAATATAATGTTCTAAGGGCTGAGTAGCCCCTCAAACAGCGACGTGAGAAAAGGAGAATGAACGCAGCCAAAAGAGTGGCCGGCTGCCGACGGCGGAGGAGTGGGGACGCGACTGACCCCAGTCCCCCTTGCCCGACAGCATCGACCCGGCCGGGTGGTCGCCGCTGATCGACGGGGTGGTCACGCTGCAGACCCACTTTGGGAGCGGAAGCCTTCTGCCTTCGCGACACTCCCGGCCCAAAAGAATGGTGGGCCCGAGTGAGCGTAAGCTCGCGGCGGGGAGGAGCCTAACGAGCGTAGTGACCACTGCTGCCACTGCCACTTGGGCCTAGTGCCCTAACTGCAGCTACCCTTGTAGTGGATGGAGGGTCCAACCCTTCGTGCAACCGTGTAGTATGTATAGAAAGGGGGAGGATGATGATAGCAGACATGATCCCTTCTGTACTAGGGATTATAAAAGGGGCAATTTAGCACAACAGTAATCATCCGAATTTTCTCTTCTACATTCTGCAGTCTCTTCTGAGTAATGAGTACATCATTAGTAGATCAATAAAACGGTTAACATAAAACTAAACAGAACACAGAACAAAACATATGTACAGTAGTCTACAAGAGACAGTAACGCCGCATCGTCACTCATCAATCATCATCATCCTCGCCAACTTGCCTCCCACACACCCAACCATACATGTCTGTAATAGACAGGTAGTTAAGGGTTCACAAGCAGTACAACACACCCTACACCGACGTCAATAAATCAACGACTCTCCTTGCTACCCAAACTTACCCATCCTTAGGTGTGTTCATACAGGTGACGACAGCGGCAACTGTTTTATGTCGGATGTTAACCACGCCCATGGCAGAAGTTGACTAAGTGGGCACACCCGCTTGTCTGTAGTGAAGTCTGTACTAATTGTGCTGTATTAGACCTCGCATGTTTTTCGCGCGCAGTATCTACAAAAAGGTAGGTCCGATACGCATAAGCAATCTAAGCAATCTAAAAACGCGCTTCAAAAAATAGCGAATGCAGCTAAGTATCGCTCCAGCCGCGAAGCGGCTGGAGAGGTTTGGTTTTGCCTGGCACTTGTGATCACTTAGATTTTGGTAAAGTAGTTAATAAAACCTGTAAAACAAATTTTCTAGAGATTTCCTTCTGGATATAAGTGAGAGAGTCTAGAAGACACCCGCTGACAAAATTTGAGCCAAATCGATTGAAAATTAACAAAGTTAGATCGGCGGAAGCTTAGCAAAAATTCCCCTTTTTTTCTTGTAACGCGTCCCTCGTGTCCTGTTCCTCGTTCCTCGTTTCTCGTTCCTCGTTCCTCGTTCCTCGTTCCTCGTTCCTCGTTCCGTTCCTCGTTCTCTGCCACTAGCCACTGCCAGTGGCCACTGCGCAGTGGCGATCAGTTGGGCAGGTAGGTAAGTTGGTATGTGGACAGATATGATTACTTACTCACTTACTTTAACATTAACTACTTTACTTCTTACTGCTTGTCATATCAAGTGATATTATCAGTTGGTAGACCGAATCGCTTAAACACATCGTAGGCTGTACTTTTCGATGGGAAGGGAGCACGGAAGTGGCTAACAAGTTTGTTATCAACTGTTTCCCATTAACTACCTTACTTCTTACTGCTTATCATATCAAGTGATATTATCAGTTGGTGGATCAAATCACTGAAACACGTTGTAAGCTGTACTTTTTCGTAGGGAAGGGACAGGGGAAGTGACTAAAAAGTTTGTTACTTACTGTTTCACATTAACTACCTTACTTACTGCTTATCATATCATGTGATATTATCAGTTGGTTGATCAACTCTGCTAAACAAAACACGTCGTAGGCTGTACTTTTCGATGGGGAGGGACAGGGAAAGTGACTAACAAGTTTGTTATTAACTGTTTCCCATTAACTACCTTACTTCTTACTGCTTATCATATCAAGTGATATTATCAGTTGGTGGATCAAATCACTGAAACACGCTGTGTTTGCGCCTTTTTCGTAGGAAGGGACAGGGAAAGTGACTAAAAGTTTGTTACTTACTGGTTCACATTAACTACTTTACTTCTTACTGCTTATCATATCATGTGATATTATCAGTTGGTTGATCAACTCACAAAACACGTCGTAGGCTGTAATTTCTTTCGATGGGGAGGGACAGGGGAAGTGGACTAACAAGTTTGTTAGTTGACATTGCTCCATTAACTACTTTACTCTCTCATTGCTTATCACACTGCCATATTATCAGTTGCGGATCAAAATCACTGAAACACGCTGTAAGCTGTACTTTTTATCATGTGATATTATCAGCTGGTTGATCAAATGCTGAAACACGTTGTGCTGCACTTTTCCGTAGGGAAGGGACACAGGGGAAGTGACTAACAAGTTTGTTACTTACTGCTTCACGTTAACTACTTTACTTCTTACTGCTTATCATATCATGTGATATTATCAGTTGGTTGATCAAATCGCTAAAACACGTCCATCGTAGGCTGTACTTTTCGATGGTAAGGGACAGAGAAAGTGACTAACAAGTTTTGTTATTAACTGTTTCACATGCTAACTACTACCTTACTTCTTACTGCTTATCATATCATGTGATATTATCAGTTGGTTGATCACATCGCTGAAACACGTCGTAGGCTGAACTTTTCGTGGGAAGGAAGAGGGAAAGTTACTAACAAGTTTGTTATTTACTGTTTCACGTTAACTACTTTACTTCTTACTGCTTATCATATCAAGTGATATTATCGGTTGGTAGACTAAATCAGCTTAAACACATCGTAGGCTGTACTTTACGATGGTAGGGACAGGGCGACTAACAAGTTGTTATTAACTGTTTCACGTTAACTACTTTACTTTACTGCTTATCATATCATGTGATATTATCAGTTGGTTGATCAAATCGCTAAAACACGTCGTAGGCTGTACTTTTCGATGGGGAGGGACAGGGGAAGTGACTGACAAGTTTGTTAGTCACTGTTCCACGTTAACTACTTTACTTCTTACTGCTTATCATCATATATCAAGTGATATTATCAGTTGGTGGATCAAATCACTGAAACACGTTGTAAGCTGTACTTTTCGTAGGGAAGGGACAGGGAAAAAAGACTAAAAAGTTTGTTATTAACTGTTTCACATTAACTACCTTACTTCTTACCGCTTATCATATCAAGTGAAATTATCAGTTGGTGGATCAAATCACTGAAACACGTTGTAAGCTGTACTTTTTCGTTGGAAAGGGACAGGGAAAGTTACTAACAAATTTAGTATTTACTGTTTCACGTTAACTACTTAACTTCTTACTGCTTATCATATCAAGTGATATTATCAGTTGGTAGACCAAATCGCTTAAACACATCGTAGGCTGTACTTTTCGATGGGGTGGGACAGGAAGTGGACTAACAAGTTTGTTAGAAGTTACTGTCACATTTTACTACCTTACTTACTGCTTATCATATCAAGTGATATTATCAGTTGGTTTATCAAATCACTGAAACACGTTGTAAGCTGTACTTTTTCGTAGTGAAGGGACAGGAGAAGTGACTAAAAAGTTTCTTACTTACTGATTCACATTAACTACCTTACTTCTTACTGCTTATCATATCATGTGATATTATCAGTTGGTTGATCAACTCGCTAAAACTTACGTCGTAGGCTGTACTTTTCGATGGGGAGAGGACAGGGGAAGGACAGAGAAGTGACTAACAAGGATTTGTTAGTTACTGTTTCACATTAACTGCTTTACTTCTTATTGCTTATCATATCAAGTGATATTATCAGTTGGTGGATCAAATCACTGAAACACGTTGTAAGCTGTACTTTTTCGTAGGAAAGGGACAGGGAAAGTTACTAACAAGTTTGTTATTTACTGTTTCACGTTAACTACTTTACTTCTTACTGCTTATCATATCAAGTGATATTATCAGTTGGTAGACCAAATCGCTTAAACACATCGTAGGCTGTACTTTTCGATGGGGAGGGACAGGGGAAGTGACTAACAAGTTTGTTAGTTACTGTTTCACATTTACTACCTTACTTCTTACTGCTTATCATATCAAGTGATATTATCAGTTGGTTTATCAAATCACTGAAACACGTTGTAAGCTGTACTTTTTCGTAGGGAAGGGACAGGAGAAGTGACTAAAAAGTTTGTTACTTACTGTTTCACATTAACTACCTTACTTCTTACTGCTTATCATATCATGTGATATTATCAATTGGTTGATCAACTCGCTAAAATACGTCGTAGGCTGTACTTTTCGATGGGGAGGGACAGGGAAGTGACTAACAAAGTTTGTTAGTTACTGTTTCACGATAACTGCTTTACTTCTTATTGCTTATCATATCAAGTGATATTATCAGTTGGTGGATCAAATCACTGAAACACGTTGTAGGCTGTACTTTTCCGTAGGGAAGGGACAGGGAAGTGACTAACAAGTTTGTTAGTTACTGTTTCACGTTAACTACCTTACTTCTTACTGCTTATCATATCATGTGATATTATCAGTTGGTGGATCAAATCACTGAAACACGTCGTAAGCTGTACTTTCCGTAGGAAGGGACAGGGGAAGTGACTAACAAGTTTGTTAGTTACTGTTTCACATTAACTACTTTACTTCTTACTGCTTATCATATCAAGTGATATTATCAGTTGGTGCATCAAATCACTGAAACAAGTTGTAAGCTGTACTTTTTCGTAGGGAAGGGACAGAAGAACTGACTAGAAAGTTTGTTACTTACTGTTTCACATTAACTACCTTACTTCTTACTGCTTATCATATCATGTGATATTATCAATTGGTTGATCAACTCGCTAAAACTCGTCGTAGGCTGTACTTTTCGATGGGGAGGGACAGGGGAAGTGACTAACAAGTTTGTTAGTTACTGTTTCACATTAACGGCTTTACTTCTTACTGCTTATCATATCAAGTGATACTATCAGTTGGTGGATCAAATTACTGAAACACGTTGTAAGCTGTACTTTTCCGTAGGGAAGGGACAGGGGAAGTGACTAACAAGTTTGTTAGTTACTGTTTCACGTTAACTACCTTACTTCTTACTGCTTATCATATCATGTGATATTGTCAGTTGGTTGATCAACTCGCTAAAACTCGTCGTAGGCTGTACTTTTAGATGGGGAGGGACAGGGGAAGTGACTAACAAGTTTGTTAGTTACTGTTTCACATTAACTACTTTACTTCTTACTGCTTATCATATCAAGTGATATTATCAGTTGGTGGATCAAATCACTGAAACACGTTGTAAGCTGTACTTTTTCGTAGGGAAGGGACAGGGGAAAAGACTAACAAGTTTGTTAGTTACTGTTTCACGTTAACTACTTTACTTCTTACTGCTTATCATATCATGTGATATTATCAGTTGGTAGATCAACTCGCTAAAAACGCCGTAGGCTGTACTTTTCGATGGGGGGGCAGGGAAAGTGACTAACAAGTTTGTTACTTACTATTTCACAACAACTACTTTACTTTTTACTGCTTACCATATCATGTGATATTATCAGTTGGTAGATCAACTCGCTAAAACACGTCGTAGGCTGTACTTTTCGATGGGGGGGCAGGGAAAGTGACTAACAAGTTTGTCACTTGCTGTTTCACAACAACTACTTTACTTCTTACTGCTTATCATATCATGTGATATTATCAGTTGGTAGATCGAATCGCTAAAACACGTCGTAGGCTGTACTTTTCGATACATCGGGCATCTGATGACGTCATCAGGATGTCACGTAAAGTACATAGTGCATCTGATGACGTCATCAGGGTTTTAGGGCATCTGATGACGCCATCGGGGTGTCATCTAAAGTACATAGGGCATCTGATGACGTCATCAGGGTGTCATGTAAAGTACATAGGACATCTTATGACGTCATCAGGGTATTAAGGCATCTGATGACGTCATCAGGGTGTCATCTAAAGTACATAGGGCATCTGATGACGTTATCAGGGTGTCATCTAAAGTACATAGGGCATCTGATGACGTCATCAGGATGTCATGTAAAGTACATAGGGCATCTGATGACGTTATCAGGGTGTCATATAAAGTACATAGGGCATCTGATGACGTTATCAGGGTGTCATATAAAGTACATAGGGCATCTGATGACGTTATCAGGGTGTCATCTAAAGTACATAGGGCATCTGATGACGTCATCAGGATGTCATGTAAAGTACATAGGGCATCTGATGACGTTATCAGGGTGTCATATAAAGTACATAGGGCATCTGATGACGTTATCAGGGTGTCATCTAAAGTACATAGGGCATCTGATGACTTTATCAGGATGTCATGTGAAGTACATAGGGCATCTGATGACGTCATCAGGATGTCATGTAAAGTACATAGGGCATCTGATGACGTCATCAGGGTGTCATCTAAAGTACATAGGGCATCTGATGACGTTATCAGGGTGTCATCTAAAGCACATAGGGCACCTGATGACGTCATCAGGATGTCATGTAAAGTACATAGGGCATCTGATGACTTTATCAGGATGTCATGTAAAGTACATAGGGCATCTGATGACGTCATCAGGGTGTTATCTAAAGTACATAGGGCATCTGATGACGTCATCAGGATGTCATGTAAAGTACATAGGGCATCTGATGACGTTATCAGGGTGTCATATAAAGTACATAGGGCATCTGATGACGTTATCAGGGTGTCATCTAAAGTACATAGGGCATCTGATGACGTCATCAGGATGTCATGTAAAGTACATAGGGCATCTGATGACGTCATCAGGATGTCATGTAAAGTACATAGTGCATCTGATGACGTCATCATGGTGTCATGTAAAAACATAGGGCATCTGATAACGTCATCAGGGTGTCATCTTAAGTACATAGGGCATCTGATGATGTCATCAGGGTCATCTAAAGTACATAGGGCATCTGATGACGTCAACAGGGTGTCATGCAAAGTACACAGGGCATCTGATGACGTCATCAGGGTGTCATGCAAAGTAAATAGGGCATCTGATGACGTCATCAGGGTGTCATGCAAAGTACATAGGGCATCTGATGACGTCAACAGGGTGTCATGCAAAATACATAGGGCATCTGATGACGTCATCAGGACGTCGTGGAAAGTGAGAAGCGCTTCATTTGTAGCGTGCGCAACAAGTTTGTCGCTTACTGATTATTATAGCAATCCATGCTATTTGAAAAATATTGAAGATTTTTTCATAGATATTACTTCGTAATATCAATAAAAAGTGAACAATTCTATCAAAAAGGGGTCTTCCAAGCGAAAGAGGTTTGGCTGGCGTCAGAAACGTTCCAACAAAAGGGGAACAATAGGCAAGTAGGATGAAGAGAGTCTACAAAAAGTGATAAATATTCTCTGAGAGTAATTTTCTTGGTGAACACTTCTTAACAGCGAAAACAAACCGTTGCGGTGTTCTACACGGAAGCACTCTGTGGTTCCAAAAATGGTATTGATTACGCGAGAACCATTTAAACGTAGGTGCATGTAAACCTAACTATTATCATCAGAATAGAAGATGACGTCGCAAACACTTAGACAGACGGTTAGGTCTTGCTCTAAGGAGAAACAAAACTATAAAATAGAAATACAGCATTAAGCAAGAGTAATTCCGTAAAATCTCGTTAAACGATTAGAAGTTCTTTTTCCGAAAGACACTAAACTCATCATCGTAAAATGCCACAACGGTTTGTTTTCGCTGTTAAGAAGTGTTCACCAAGAAAATTACTCTCAGAGAATATTGTTCACTTTTTGTAGACTCTCCTCAATCAACTTACCTATTGTTCCCTTTTTGTTGGAACGTTTCTGACGCCAACCAAACCTCTTTCGCTTGGAAGACCCCTTTTTGATAGATCATGTATTAAATTATCCGCCTCACCACGTGCCATCTGAGTCCGCGCCTTCATCGTCAGGGGGATTGCGAGGCGAGGATCTCTCATCCCGGGCACGCCTCTGATGGGGTGAAGCCGGAGACTGACTAGGGGCCCTGACTGAACTACCACGGGGGCCTCATCGATGACCCAGGTCTCACCGGCCTCTCATGGGGAGCGGGCGACAGACCCCTGGGGAGTGGGGCGGAATGTAGTATCCGCCAGTCTCTGATAGAACGCGGCTGGCGCTGTATTAGTGTCGTTTACCGCCCGAGGATTATACGCGCAGAATGCCCTGTGGTGGCCATAGATGTGACATAGGCTACAAGGGTTTCGGTGTGCGCAGGCACTGTGGTGGCGTTTGGCACAATTGGAACAAACGTCAGATTTGTCTGCCAGCCGAGCCCGTCCGCTAAATGATCTCACGTGGGGACAGTCTGACGTATAATGATCACGCTGCCCACAGAACACACAGATGTCCAGACCAGGAGGGGGGATCTCTGGGTTCCTCACAGCAGTCACTCGCTCTCTCGGTGCAGGGTCCTCTCGACGAATCGATCCAGACCTGGACGGAGAGCGAGCGGCATGCACGGTCTTCTGTAGGGGGAGCGCCGCGGTTTGTACTATCTCCATCGTATCTCCTCTTAGCTGCCTGCGCCCTTCGCGACTGGTGCCCGGCAGTGGACGACCCCAACGCCTGATACTGCCAGGACGGGCCGGGTCGGCCAGCCTCCCGGGGCGAGACTGTTCTCGAAGTTGCGGTAGCGGGTGGGCTATAGGAGGCGATGGAGCTGCAGTAGGTGCTACCTGAGTAGCTGTAGTATTGGCTGCTGCTGTATTATCCCTAGCAGATGCTGTTGGTGGAGCTGTAGTAGTGGCTCGGGCATAGTGCTGCTGTAGCCTGTCAACCGAGCTAATGCGTAATGGACGGCTGTGACGTCGAACCTGAGCGCATTTGAGTAGTGGTCTCTCCACCACGCACAGCTTTTTTAGGGTCTGTATTAAGTCTTCCCTTCACCGGTCGAATAATCAACTCGTCCGCCTCCGCTTCCGACTCAGCCTCGCGACCGTCACTCGTGGCGGACCATTGAGGTTCAAGAGCCGTGTGCGTACTGTTCGACTGTGAGTTGCCACAGACCTGATGGGGGGGGGGACTCCTTCGCTGGTGCGACAAAACACTCTTCCGTGTCCATGGCCTCCTCGTCCGTGGTGATGCCTGTCGACACCTCGGCCACGCCTGCTGAGATTTGGCTGTGCCTCGGGTCTGAATAATCAACGGGACTACGAGGTTCATGGATTATCACGGGGGTCGGGACTGATCCACTGGTCCCGACTGTGTCGGCGACGCAGCTGTATTACGGACTGTATTACGCGCTGTATTAAGACCGATCGGCTCGCCTTCCGCTCCGCTTATGGTCGGCCTCGTGGCGAGTCCGACCGCAGGGGGATGACTTCGAGGGGGAGACCAGTCTGCTGTATTATACACAACCGGTGGAACACGAGAACGATAATACCCCATAGAAACGGACCGGTTCGCTGTATTATGCGCAGCCGGAACACGTGAACGATAATAAACACGAGGAGCACCAACTATGGGACTAACGAAGGAGTGAGCACGAGGCTCACCCCCGGTACCTGTCTCCGCTGTGGAAGATCTTCCTCGCCGCTGTCTGCTCTGGCTCCCTGTCTCCGGTCGTCTGCTCTCGTTTCGGTTCCTCCCAACTCCTCTTCTGGCGGTCTGCTCCTCTCGTCTGGATTGTTGTTGTTGGATCTGGTCAGGATCCATCGCTGTGAGAATATTGCTAGTTAGCACGAGTCCAAGATCAGGATTTCTCTGGAATAAGGCAGTTAATAATGATTAATTACAAGAAATCACGAGAGGACGAGGAAACCGAAGGAAAGTAGAAAAAACCGCCAGAGCGGCGGGGGAATGCTGCTCGAATGAAGGCTCGTCCGCCGCTGGGATGAGTCAGCCACGCCGACCAAATCGCGGCGGGAAAATTTCAACCGTTGGCGAGTCGCACCTTCAATAGAACCGCATTCGAAACAGCTGACGCTGCTCGAGTCACATGTTTTTTACCCTTTACAAGGATGAAGGTCGTCGTTGCTGTGAAACCTACCTGTTTATCTTGGGTAGAGAGGCTAACTATGCCCTGTATTATGTTTTGTATTATTTAGAAACGCCATGTAATACAAGTTTACACAGGGAAGATGTGATGAAACATGCAGAAATGATACGTAATAACACGAACAATGCTTTTCTGAGTATTACAATGGTTTCTTGTATTATAAACACTGTATTATGGCCGAATGAAAATTTCGAGCGCATTTCCCGAAAAACTGTTAGAATTTTATGTCACAATGCGGCAATTGGCCTGTAGTACAGGCTATAAAACGGCCAAAGTCTGACCGTCGACTGCGTACCACGCGCTGCGCGATCGCACGCGCGTCGGAAGCAGACGAGTTTTGGCCGCCGCGCGAGTTTCGGCCGCCGCGCGAGGCCGAAACGTCGCGCGGCGGCCGGAACTCACGTCGCGCGGCGGCCAAAACTCGTCTGCTTCCGACGCGCGTGCGGTCGCGCAGCGCGTGGTACGTAGTCGACGGTGAGACTTTGGCCGTTTTATGGCCTGTAGATAAGAAGGATTTTCGATTACTGCTGTAATGCAGCATGTAGCTGTATTATAGCCTTGTAAGCCTGCTGTATTAGACGCTGTATTAGTGGCTGTATTGAATGCTGTATAGACAGAATTTTCAGTACTGTTGTAGCAGACAAAAAAAATCAATTATCAGACATAAAAAATCAATACAATGTTGGCACGCAATTATCCGTGCATGCACAACAAGGGCGTCTCCAACACCGAGCTCGTATCCTCTCTGGTTGTCTATGCCATTCCAGGAAAGTGCCAAGTCGAGACTGAAACTAAAGTGGCGCCCACGACCAGGTCGTGGGTGTTAACGAAAACATAGTCTCGACGCGAATAAAAAATGTGAGCGAAAACGTGAGAACAAATTAGAGAAATGTGAGAAGAGAGAGTTTAATGGGAATTAAAAAATGAGTATTTTTGTGTAAATGAGTGAATTGGTGCTAATGTGTGATTAACGGAAAGTTTTCGTACGTGTCGGGTGATTTTTAAATTTTTTTGGGATGTTCCTCCCTCTGTGTCCATGCCTTTCCTATTTCTGGGGAGGGGAGTCTGCCCCAACGCTCACAGGTCATACCATGCTGTATTATCCATCGTGCAGGGTAAGTAGATTCAGGCAGCTGTATTAAATTTTAGTAAGCTGTATTAAGGGCCAAATACAAAGGTGGGTCAGCCGCTCAGTGTACCGCTTCACTGGATAGGGGGGAAGGGTGACTTCCCAATGGCGTTAGCCACCATCGAGCAAGCAAGGCTGCTCCCGCAAACACCGTACCTCCACCTACCTTATTGGCTGGCCAAGCCACATGGCAGTGAAGATGAGACCGGTCTCCCTAGGTGACCCCGTAGGGTTTTTTTAGCGCAACGGCAAATGCCTCCACCTTGCTCTGCCTCCACTTGGCACGGCGATCCACCCACCCTGGAACACACTCCAAACCAGGGGGCTGGCACTATACGACAAGTATACCCATTTAAGGCGCCGGCTCTATCCCTACTCAGCTCCACTAGCCTGCAGCGGCCGACTTACCTAGGTATTGCAGTGACCTTAGCCCCTGATCAGTGTGAAAGGTCCGTCGACTAGTTAGCCAGAATCCTAGTCAACTTCCCTCTCAAGGCTTCGGTCCCCGCTTAGCACCCTAGTTGCTGTATTATGACTTAATTATTCCTGTATTAACGCGCTCTGCCTAACCCTGCTATTTGTCCCCCTGTATTGCCGTACCCCCTGTAGGGTGATGTTGTGTGTGTGGTGGTGGGGGTAAACTTTGTGCCCCGCCGACCGAAGTGCCAGTGGCAGGGCACCCTTACTCGATCAATAATGATCGATGCGGGTCCGAATACCAACGTCCGATGCACCATGACGCGTATCGGCTAGACCCCGGTCGGCGAGGGACTGGTTAACCCGCTCACCCTGCTGTGTTATAGCTGTATTAAAAAGATATTACCTACCGGGGGTGTGCGTTAATGAAATTTTATTTTTTCGTTAACCGTTAATCGTTAATTTTTGAAAAAAAAACCGCGTTAATCTGTTAATGCGTTAACACGTTAATTTTGCATTTCGTTAACAATTTTGAAATCATTACCTGACCACCACGAAAATCAATAAATAACCAGACGTCCCAAAAAAACATGAAACACGTTCCATACCAAACACCGCAGTCCGTACACTCCGAACTTGGAAATCATCTTCATTGATTATTAATACTATCAGCCAGAACAATAAACGAATACTCTTCAAGAATAGGAATCCTGACATGCAAAAAAGCATAGATGGATGGAACATTAACGAAATAAAAATTAACGTGATTTCGGGACTTTTTCGTTAACCGTTAATCGTTAATTTTTGAAAAAAAAACGCGTCAACCCGTTAATGCGTTAACACGTTAACGTTATTAACGCACAGCCCTGTTACCTACCCTCTAACCCAGGGGACTTAAGACCCAACCCTTCCACTCTCTAAGTCCGGGGGACCACAAATGGGGAACATCAAACACAAGATAATAAAATATAAGTACGATCGGATGCGATCCGATAATCACAAACACGACACCAGAATGATTACTGTTTATTATGTAGATGTTAATATGTGAGAAGTGAATAGGTTACAGATGAGTTGTGAGAATGGTGAGTACAGACTGAGTCATGTCTGTATTAATAGAGTAAGTTAGTAGTGATCCTACGGGCCTACGGCTGCAAGGAGGGCCGGACCGATGTCCGGCTAGAAGGCTGCTGCATCGACCCGGCTGGGTGGTCGCCGCTGATCGACGGGGTGGTCACGCTGCAGACCCACTTTGGGAGCGGAAGCTCGTTTTCGTGAAATTGATGATTAATATTCAATCTTGCATGATGAGAAGAATTTCCCAAACAAATGTCTTAGAGCCGTCAACAATCGAAAATCATTGCGGCACTTTGTGCAACAGGCAGAAATCAATATTATTGATCGATCTATTAATCGATAATGACTGATGAGCAAAATTCCTCAACTAAGAAAACCAATCCCAAATGGGTGCGGAAATCGGAAGAAAATGCGGAAATAGCCTGAATCGGCATCCTATGGTAGGCGTTGTCCAGTTGAAATCGCGCGAATATCGCTCCACGTTTAATGTTCTTTTCATATGGTCTTCCTGTTTATATTATGCTAAATTTTTAGATTAATACTGTTTGGCTCACCCCTTCCCATTTTTGGTCTCAAGCGCCGTGGGTCAGACTTTTGGCATTGAGGCGCGCTTATCGCTCACTAGTTGTGGGTAAGGCCAATTGTGCTCAGACCCCCTTCCAGCAGCAGAATCTCAAATATTTTTTTCGATTTTCTCAGACCCGCTTTCAGTCGTTTGATATATGTTTTGTTGTAAAATCCATATTCAACCTTAAGGAAACATTATGATTTTGACCTTTACTCTGACTTAGTTACGACAAGATTTTATGTAATTTGGACGGTATAATCGAATTCTTCGTAGAAGAATGGCTTCTAACAGTGTATACCCGCATTCAAAATGGTTCACTTGGTCTCTCGGCAAAGCTCAGACCCCCCACTCCCACCCCTTGCGCAGCTCAGACCCCGGTGTTTGTATCCCACACCGCGCGCCGTTCCCTGAACCGAAAAAGGCTCCGGGAAATACCGACGATCCCTTCGGGACCAGGGTCTCTCTACACACCGAGGGAAAAGTTGGCTCCCGCTTTTCGCAGCTCTAATTCCACTCGAGGGGCCCACTTCGCTTGCATTGAGGTAGCGTGACGTTCTAAACTGCAAAAGAGGGGACAACTCTTCCCTCGGTGTGTAGAGAGCCCCTATCCCGATCCCTTCCCTCTCTAACAGGACCACCCTTGGTAATGATTACACCGAGTGTGTTTGACCCTGAATCCAAACATAACGTATCCGCATGCTAAAGGATCCTACCCACACACCGCTGCCCCCATTCCTTCTTTTATATTTTTCATATCCCCTTCTTGATTGGGAAATCATCAAGAAAGTATGCACCATGTACTGGAGCCGCAACTCGCATCTTGCTACAACCATTGTACAGGAGTTCAGTACCTATTCACCGATTAGTGTTGTACTACCACTCTACAACGTGATTGTTTAGGGACTGAAGGAGGACAAAACCTCTTCATGCCAGGATCCAGAAATCTGATTCATGATGGTCTAGTCCTCAAGGATGAAAGAGAGAATCTGAAAAATGAAGATTTGATCCTTATGGCGACGCTTTTGAACCCAAAGGTTCAAGGGACACATTTTTCGATTCCAGCAGCAGAAGTATGTTTTTGCTGGACAAGGTTGAGGGCTGCAGCGGCACGTGTCTACACGTCAGCAGGAGGAAAGAAGAGGACGCCCAGAAATCGTATCGAGCGTCCTGGAAGAATGAATTTTCTTTCTTCTTTGAAAGCCAGAAGGATCATGAGATGCACGGAGATCAACAATGTACGCCCTGGAGTGGACACCCGAAGACCCAAAGCTTTTAGCTGTGAGATTTTCTAGGAGTTAGTGTTTTCACTTTCGTCGACGTTGAAATTACTACCAGTTATTCAGGAGTGGAAAGAATATCCCTCAGCGCATCCAGGAGCCGGACGATCGATTTGGATCCGTACGCAATTCTAAGGGAAATGCAGCGAATTCGTCAAAGTTCCCTCTACTGAAGGCGCTCGCTGAACGATATCTTTTTCTGCTCCGTCTACGTCCGCAGGATGTGAACGTCTATTTTCGACTTCCGGTATCACAGTGAATGATCTCAGAAAGATAATGAGTTTCGAGACTCTACAAAAACTACTGTTTCTCCATTACAACATTAGTACACTTGGTTACCAATAGCCTCTTTTCGGATTAGCATCCAGGTCCCATAAGGTGGATTTTTCGTTGAAATCATAATATTAAGCTGGGCCATCAGAGGCCATGAAACGGCCAATGTCTACTGCGTCGACTGCGTACCACGCGCTGCGCGACCGCACGTGCGTCGGAAGCAGACGAGTTTGCGCAAATCGCGCGATGGTCGGACGCGCCGCACGGCGCCGAAACTTCTCGCGCGGCGGCAAAACTTTCGTCGCGCGGCGGCATTAAAACCCGTCTGCTTCCGACGCGCGATGCGGTCGCGCAGCGCGGTGGTACGCAGTCGACGGTGAGATTATTGGCGTTTTGTGGCCTCTTGTATTATTAGTAATGAAAACATTCTCTGTCTCAACGCTAACACTCCTACCCTATACTTGGAACACTAAGTGATTTTTGAAAAATCCGATTCTGATTTGGTCGGTACCTGGGAGATTTAGCTGTGTGCGTCTATGTTTGTCTCGTTTCAAAGCATGAGGCTCTGATCTAATCAAAGGATCATTTAACCACGGATGGGGACTCCATGGCGGACCACCCGGAAATGGATTAGGTAGAGGTTTTTGTAACTTGTTATCTGTCGTGGTCGTCTGGTCCTCAGAGATGAAATGTTCTATTAAAGGTGATAGGGCTATGCTTTGATATTAAATGATTGAAGATTCATATATGATTATTCAGTATTGAGTAGACTTCATGTGGATAAGAAACTCAAGAGCGAAAAAGTGTCAAGGGAAGAAAGTAGGAATGTGAAAGTTGAAACGTGTTTACCCATTTCACACTAATTTCCATGAAAAGCACTTAGTCTATCTAAGGAAAATATTTCCAAAAACCTATTTTTGCATCGGGCTATGTACACATAGATTGCACTTGCTCCAGAGCTAAATTAGATTGCACAAAATTTCTATGCTTTATTATCACGCCCGATCTCGTCAATACCGGTGAGCTCATCAAAGATACGTTGAAGTTCTTGTTTTTTTCCAAACCTTGTCTCTTGTTGGTTTCATGATATTATTTGTTAATGCGTTCATGCTACAATACCGCTCGTAGGATTTGGTCAGAAAGCGAGCGAGGTCGGAATTTTGCGTCTTTTTCGTCTTTTTTGTATAACTCGCTTTAAAGTCAACCTTGAGCGAAATTCAGCGAAGATATTCATGATCCTGGCGTTGAGGGCTATCAAATGGTATAGCCATTGTTGGGAGTTATTGATGTTGTTTCATGTTATAAAGTTTTTTGAAGGAATTGGTGTCAAATGAAAGAATCATTTGTTGACTCAAGTAAAAATTACCTTTCAAAGTAAAATGCCTGTTCGAGGGAAATTTTTTGTTCCGATTTCCGAAGGTTCCTATTGTGTTCCGATTTCCGAACTCCGATTTCCGAAATTTTAGTTTTGTTCCGATTTCCGAAATCCGATTTCCGAAATTTCAATTTTGTTTCGATTTCCGAAATTCAGATTTTTCTTTCGCTCATCCCTGGTGGCCATCCATCGATGCAACACGAATTTTCGCCTTCGCGATCATCTGTTTTGCCTCGGTGGCGAGCATTTTTCTGCTTTCTTTCTTTTGCTCTCGACAACTCATCTGATTTCAATATTCTCTGCCGCTATGCTTGACCTCGGCTTACAGCAAGGATGAGTTTTTTCTATTGTTATTGTTCTTGGAGTAATTAATTGATTATTTGTTCATTTATTTTCAGTTATTCAGCCATTTAATTTTTCATATTTCTATACAATATTTTTTGTTTTCTCGCGCACATTTATTTGATCATTCAAATCTAATAAATTTCATTTGCTCGTTTATTTGTTTGCTAACTAATTCGGTCATCTAAGTGTATCCACTTTATTATTCCGTGTGATGTTACTATAATCATTTATTAGTAAACAGTATCTCATACATCACAGGGAATTTTATAGGTATTCTTGAAAGATTACATATAGCACCACTTTTCCATATTGTTTGTATTTTCTTGACGTTTCAATAATTATGCTAATGACCAGAAAACGATGAATTACTCCAAATGATTAACAAATAAGGACCAACGATTGTAAACAAGATTTCTCGTTTTCATTCTACCAAGTTCGGGCATTCTTCCCTCCATTCTCTACCTTGCGTGGGGAAGAATTCCAACCAATTCATCACCGTTCACAAGGATATAGCAGGTGGTTAATGCAGCATCACTGGCATAATTACTGAAACGTCAAGAAAATACAAAAGGAAAAAGTGGTGCGATATGCAATCTTCGAACATTACCTATCAAAATCTTTGTAGTATTTGAGATGCTATTTGGTAATCAATGAATAAAGTTACATCAAACGGAATAATAAAATGGATACACCTAAATGACTGAATCAGAAAACAAAAAAACGAGCCAATGAAAATTATCAGATTTGAGTGATCAAATAAATGCATGAGAAAACAAAATTATTGATTCCTAAATAAATAAAATAGTAAATAAATAGATATTGAAAACAAACAAAACAAATATCTGAAAATTGAAATTAAATGAACAATTAATTAATTAATCACTCCAAGAACAATGACAATAGACAAAAAACTCATCCTAGCTGCAAGCCGAGGTCGAGCATAGCATCAGAGAATATTGAAATCAGATGAGTTGTCGAGAGCAAAAGAAAGAAAGCAGAAAAAATGCTCGCCACCGAGGCAAAACAGATGATCGCGAAGGCGAAAATTCGTGTTGCATCGCTCGATGACCTCCTGGCTGACCGTCAACCAACGGCCACCCATACCACGAACTGTTCTTCGAGCCGCAGCACACCCGCGGATCGCATCTCGAACTGCAGCCAAACTTAGTGCGAGGTGTGGGGAAGTAGAGGATACCTCCGACGAACTGTGTTGATTGGCTGCAAATTCACCCACACACCCCGTCTCCATCGCCGCAGCAGAAAAAATCAGGGTTTCGTGCTCCACGGCTAATTTAGTATGTAAACCCACGAGTTTGAGGTACCCTTCAAGGTAAAGGTATCGAGTTGAAATTGGAAAAGGAGCGACCTGCATCCATTTCCAGCCTCCTGTCCGAAAATGAGCTCCCTAGCTCAATTTTATCTAGTAGCACAAGATCGTGAACGCCGTCTGAAAAAAAGGAGATTAACAGAGAAAACTTGCGGTTTCTCCAATGCAATTTAGAGCTAATCTCTACATTCAGTCTTAACTTAGATGTTGAAAAACGGGTTGCGCGCGTGGCCGATTCAACGCGCGCACCACAATTCTGAGGTTGGACTGTGCCTTTCAGGGATACTCAGATAAAAACAGCCTACTTCCCGCCGGCCAAGTCGGGCTAGTCGACTTCGCGCGGCTCCAATTTTGTGGGAGTGGCACAGCGCCCCACTTCCCGCGGAGAGAGAGGCTTTACCGTCTTCCCGCGGAGTGTTGGTCGGCAGTCGGCTATTCCTGTGGGTCATCGAACATTCACTCATCGATACCCACATTGATATCATCGTTGCACAACCACTAGAGTGGAGCCAATGAACGATTGCTGAGCAGAGAACGCCATGTTGAGACTCTTCCCAAAACCCGCGCTGTGTGCGACGCTTGTCTTTGGGGAGGTGAGCCACTGTCCGTTAATGGCATCTGCGAATGGAAACACTGCAAGGACCAGTGAGTGTAGGAAGCTTTCCCGTATAAGCTCACTCCTTACTTGTCAAGAGCAGTTCAAGATGAAGTCCCCAGAAGTGGATTTTTGAAATTTGGTTTTAACAGTCCTTTACTTGAAGGGTGATTTTAAATGTGCCACGAACTGTTTTAGAGCTGGTTTCTCTCAGCCATCAGATTAGCCGTAAGGCGGTGGCAGAAGGGCCACAGAGTGATTGTTCACTGTGTACGGGCACTCAACGAAACGGCGCTGCCGACTGCCCGCGACCGTTCTTATGGCCTTCCGCGGGAGGGGTTACGGGACGTCGGCTAGTGGTACCGCGGGAAGTGTGATGTCTCTATCTGAGTAGGTTTGGTATAAGAATTGTTCTATTGATTTTTTTCAGATTTCAACGCTGTCGCTGGTGAATGCGAGTATTCTCGAACCTTCACTAATGGTGTGATCACGTACTAATATGAGTTCGACCAGTTTTCGAGGGGTTTATGGTGATGCCCATCTCCTTGTTGATGTTCTTATTAACAATTCAGTTTGTGCCTAATTTCGCTTTTTCCAAGTATTTCTCTCAATGTCTTCGAGAGTTTTTTCACCTTGCCCAGTTTCGACGACTAAGGAAATTTACCAGTTCCGTTTCCATATACTCGTGATTTGTGGTGTTTGGGAGTTTTTTTGCATCGTAGCCTGCCAAGGCGAGTTTTAGCGTAAGGTACAGTTAACACCAACGGGTAAGAAGACTTTTGCGTATTCTTACTAAGCATGTTGTAGCCATGACTGGTTTGGCTCCATAATTGCCATTAGTCGACAAGGGAACATAAAAACCTCACACACATATTTTTGATACACTCATGGAGTAAACATATGTGCAGGAATAACGCAAAAAAGATAGAAACAGAAAATCGTCACGCAGGCAAAATATCAGCTGTTTCCACCAATGATTGGAGCCGAGAAAGCCATGCCTACAGTACATATCATACTTGTTCCAAATGAAATTCGTTTCGAATATCCGACTTTTCGATTATAGTCGCATAATACACTATTTCAAATATTCGACTTTTCGACTGTAGTCGGATATCACACACTAATTCGAATATTCGACTTTTCGACTGTAGTCGGATATCGCACTTTTTCGAATATTCAACTTTTCGAGTGTAGTCGGATATCACACTTTTTCGAATATTCGGCTTTTCGAATAGAAAGTCGACTTTTTCATCCCACTATGAAAAACGTTATAAAGTGCATTTAACCGTTTTTTTTTCAAACATGAAAACATATCGGGTTCTCACTCATCCACTTGCGGGCGTTGGTGATAGCTTGAAACATCACTTTCCCAACCAAATCAGATCGATATGGCTGATTGACGGACCTTTGAGCGTGTCTTATACTTGCCAGAGTCCTGTTGTAAGACCCTATATTTGGCGATGTTTCTGGAGCGATTCGCTGCTAGCTTGTGTGTTTTTTCTCTGACATGTACTTCATTTTTTTCTGTGAAAAAGCCAGTAAGCAATATACAGTGCGTTCGGAAATGATAGGGACACCTCTAAAAAATGAGATTTTCAAAAAATTTCTGGGAATGGTGATGAATACTGTTCATCAATGAATTCAGCGTGATAAAAAACCTCTGTTCGCAACTTCCTTGAAACCGTGCCTAATATCATAAGATTTCGCCTTTACATTTAGAAAATTTCACCATTCGGAAATGATAGGGACACCCTGCGAAAAATGGAATTTTTCACTTCGAACAAAATTTCCCGTTAGAAGTTCACTACACGAACGCAACACGAGGACACCCAATATCTTTATTCCAATCATGGGCCGTGGTACATCGCTTACTGTTTCCGAACAAGCCCAAATACGTGCCCTGAACGCTGCCGGTCTGAGCCAACGTCGAATTGCCTCTCAGCTCGGACGTTCCCCCAACTGCATCAGCCAGTTTCTACGAGATCCAGACTCCTACGGCTTGGCGAAGAGTCCTGGACGCCCAAGAAAGGTAAGCGGCAGGGATGCACGGAAGATAAGCCGACTCTGCTCAAACAGTAGTCTGTCTCTCAACCAAGTGAGGGCTCAGTTGTCGCTCAATGTGTCGAAGACTACTGTTTGGAGCGTCGTAAACGCAGACGAAAACATCGTCCGACAAGTGATGAAGAAGGCTCCATCACTCTCAGAAGCCCACAAAGGAGCTCGACTCCGGTTTGCAAGGAACAACATGGCAACATACTGGTCAAAGGTAAGGGGTTCTGTAAAAACCCGATAAAATTTGAAAAGATAAAGGCGACATGTTCCAGGTGATTTTCTCCGACGAAAAGAAGTTTAACCTTGATGGACCTGACGGTGCTCGATGCTACTGGAGAGATCTTCGCGAGGATCCGATGGTATTTAGTCGAAGAAATTTCGGAGGCGGTTCGCTGATGTGTTGGGGAGCATTCTGCAGCGAAGGTGTTTTGGGAATCGCCTTCACTTCGTGTCGGATGGATTCGGAGGAGTATCAAGAAACATTGCGTGCGCATCTTCTGCCGTTCTTCACTGGAAACAGGCGTCAACGCTACATTTTCCAGCAAGATAACGCTTCGGTTCATGTCTCCAGATCCACAAAGGCGTGGCTTCAACAAAACCGAGTTCGCGTGATAGAATGGCCCGCGTGTAGTCCTGACTGCAACCCGATAGAGAATATCTGGGGCATAATTGTGCGCCAGATTTACGCGAATAACAAGCAGTATGGGACCGTAGACGAGCTAAAGTCCGCTGTACTCGAAGCCTGGAGAAATTTGGATAAAAATGTGATATCTAAATTGATCACTTCTATGCCGAATAGAATTTTTGAATTCATTTCCAACTCTGGAGGTGCGATATCATATCAGATTTCCTTGTTTGATAATTTTTGTTTTTTTAATAGTGTCCCTATCATTTCCGAACGGCGAATAATGTGACAATTCAAAATAAAATATTACCATATTATGCTTTTGTTATAGAAACAAGTGAACAGAGGTTATTTCCCTTGCTGAACTCATTTATGAGCATTACTGAACGCCGCACTCAATTTAAACATAAAAACTGTGGTTTTCAGGGGTGTCCCTATCATTTCCGAACGCACTGTATACGTTTGCCGATTAGTCAGATTGGTCCGATTTGCTTGGAAAGAATTCGCTTAACTTTTTATGTAACCTTGTTTTTGATATCGAGTCAATTACATTTTGATTTGTTATGAAATCTCACAGATTCAGAATTCTACTACCGTACAGACAGGTGCCTCTTTTTATTGGGAACAAAGGATGTAGATAGAAGCTTCAAAAAGGATGCCAAAATAAATCTTGCGGGGGGAATACTTTCTTTACCAATGGGTTGCCAGATGGCTCACACGAAAACCGGAGGTGCCCAGAATTTTGGAGGCCTATATAGTTTGCATCTAGTCTAATTTTGTCGCAAGAATTCACGTAAACTACTCAGCATTTATCCCCAGATGGTGGAATTTTAGCTAGGACACCCTCACAGGTTACGGAAATTATCGCTAAAACACCAGCATAAAGTGTGTAAATTTTGCCGCAAATGTTAAAAAAGGTGGAAGATTCTCGCCTTGATCGATCCATCCCGTCCTGATCCATACTATAGGGCGATCCCAACTGCGACCGACCGCAATGCCGTTTCTCCCACGCTCTGGAGCATCCCCCGCGGTCAAATTTATATTTGCCAGGGTCTTCCAGAGAGCGGCTCGGGGTCACACACGAAGACCAGCCATAGGGATCGAGTATTCGATATATGAGCCCGTAGAAAAACACCGGCGGGTCGCAGCGGAAATGGCAAGACAACTACCACTTATGTGAGTCCCAACTGTGCTGAGGCATGCCAAAAGGAAGAGTTATCCCAGAAAATACTGTATACTGTATCCTCGCGGGACCTACTCTGTTGCACATTTGCCAATTTCCATCACCTGATTATTTTTCAGATCTAAATTTGCTAAAATGTTACCAAAACGACATAATGAGCACTGCTATGACAAGAGCAATACAATTCTAGTGACTCTCTGCAATAAACAAGTGATAGAGACGTCAAATATCGATAAAATACAATTGAAACGCTCGGAAATCTTTAGTCTGCAATATTGCGTCAAAGACGCAACATTGCAGACGAGTCCTTGATGCACGCAGCAAGCGGCGGCAATGTCATCGCGTGACGTTTTCTTTCGGCTGGTGTATAACTAGAGCCTGAGATGACCGGACCAACACTGCACGAATGGCATCTCTGCGTTCAGCGTAGCCTGCGCGGGTTGAGATCGCTGTTCAACACAGGCTGTCGCTAAACCCATAAATTCTCGCAACAGCTACGGCGAGAGTTTACGGGTTTACCGACATTTAGATCAAAATAGCGAATTTAGCCTTCGTTTTTACGAAAAAATTCCGTAGAACTTGCACCCTTGCACCTTTGACTCTGGCACCCGAAAAAATCTGGCTCAAAGGGGAATGAGATGGGCATAACCGGCCGCTCCCTCAAAGGCATCTTGCTAACCATGGGCGGAGTTGTGAACTGGTGAATACGAAAGGGAACAACTTGACAGACGCACAGAAGGGTGCCCTCAACGATCCATCGGTTTAATTATCCTACGAAAGTATCTTGCCTTTACAGTTTGAAGACGCTTTGTACTCGTCCAAAAAAAAGGAAGTCTGTCTGCAACATCGACCAGCTCTCTTAAAAGTGCTCCCACTAACTGGAGCTCACAAAATTTCATCCAAGAGAAATGTTAGTTTAATATTATATTCAAATGAGTGACCTAAATTAAATACAGAGTCGCACAAACAGTTAGCTCTCACCTCGATTCATGAAGAGCGACGATCGAGATGAAGCAGGCCTTCCGGATGAACATAATTATTCTCCAGGAGTGTGGTTGACGTGCAGTTTTTTTGTGGTTGGGTTGTGATATCCGAATTTGGACTATAGTCTTATTTTGAACTAACCGAATATTCGACTTTTCGACCATAGACGGATATTACAGTTTCTCGAATATTAGACTTTTCGTTTGTAGTCGAATATCGCGCTTTTTCGAATATTCGGCTTTACGAGTAAAAAGTCGACTTTTTCATCCGACTAAAACAGTCGGATACTCATCCGATTATTCGATTCGGAACAAGTATAGTACATATGCCTGGTGGAAATACGCAAGCACACCACCGCCTTCTCCTATTTCCGTAGACTCTCTGCACTTTCGATTTCGGAGCGAAATTTTTTTCGGGTCAGTCACGTACATACGCGTGCGCGCGTATGCTGCGTTTCCTCTTCCCCACACTGTCTCGCGGTCTCTCGCGACAGCATTAGCACGCGAACGAACGAAATAAATTTCGCTCCGAAATAGGGCATACACTACTCAAAATACATTTGTGCTGTGAAAATCATGAGACAACATACATGTTTCGTTTACGTTCGCAAATCTGCTAGTTGTGCTTGTTCTTTTGGCTAACTCCGCTCCTGCAGTTGCATTCTCAATCGGAGTTATTTGGCTACCACTGTCGAAGAGGACCCTGTGAGATGTTCATCATTTTGCAGAGATCCGTAAAATATTATTGAAAATGATTAAATTTTCATAAAAGGACACTCCGCCTCAGAGTTGGAGCTGGTCGAGGTCGCCTATCAGAACTTCTTGCTAATTCAGTTCTTGAGCTCGGTGGGTAGACAATCATTTTTTAAATCAGCCTTGGGTGGGAAATAGAGAGATCATAGCTGAGGCTCATTCACTCGTAACTCACGAGAACATTATGACATCAACTAAGCTTATAATCAAGAAAAGTTCATCAAGTGAAATCTGAAGTGATTCTTGTTGAATTCATGCTCGGCCACGACTCCTCGTAGCATTCACAATATTAGAAACTTCGTTTAGGCTCCCAGCATGTTGATAGAGATCTATGACTCATTTAACTTTATGCGAGTCTTTGGAAAACTAGTTTTAAATCTGGAATTATGGTCAAAGTCCTGGTCTTCATGACCACGGATACGTCGCTTAACCTCATAAAAATGGAAAATGGTGTCGAAATTGGTTGCGGGAAGATACTAGAGTGAATTTTGAAATGTAACTTTCTACCTTCTATATGTATTGTGCCTTTTTCTCTTTCTGGCAGTTCTTCATTTCCTTTCTTTTCCCTATTTCTGAATTCTCTAAGTTGAGCTCCCCTTATGTGAACGTCCTCATACGGTTCCCACTCCCTTTTTTGCACCCTTTGCATAAGGTCGAAGCTCTTCATGCTTCTTCTGTGGCAGACTGTGACCAGGAATTCGGAGTCGGTAGCGATACTCAAGCTATACTTGAACCATCTAGTAGAGCTTTGCTCAGTTTGGTTCACATAATCATACCTTCGGGTGCTGAAGCTCTCAGAAGAAAAAAAACATTCCGAAAAATAAAGCACGAATGCCATTAACTTAAGGAAGATAGCAAACAATAGCTTCGTCACCATTGAAAACCTTAGCTCTCGAATATTTGAAGCAAGTTCAAAATCGTGCAAGCCGAAATCAAGCCTGTCCGAAAATGGCCGAATGTCGGTTCTAAGAAAAAGAACCGGGAACGAGGGGACCAATCAACTGGAAATGTTCCGGAACTCATTTCTAGATAGGTGAAAAAATCACTTTTTTTTCAAAAACTGAACTTCACCCACTCCCTCCCCCCCTCCGGACATTGAAAAATCGGTCAAAAAATCTAAAAAGTGTCGTCTGTATACATGACCTACTATGTTAACGGAATCTGTAGGAGGATGTCAGGAGATGTTGAGTTCCAAGGATGAGCCCGTAAAATCGATTCTGAGCAGAGTTATGGTCGGTCAAAGGTAAGGTGGTCCCACGGTGGTCCGTGAGCTCTACCGGACCACCGGGGCCAAAAACGGAGAACTAATATTTTCTGGTTGTCTAAAATGCTTTTCAGCCTCCCACCTGGCTGAAATTTTTCAATATCGGCAGCGCATGGAATGCTATTCATCAGTTTTGGAATGGTGAGGTCACCGAAAATATAAAAAACCTCCAAAATGAAGCGAGTCCGGAAATGGCAGTATTAGAGAAAAAAGTATCCGAAAAGAGGGTACCAACTGACTGGAAATGTTTAGGAAATCATTTCCAGATAGGTGAAAAAATAACTTTTTTTCTCAAAAACTGAACTTCACGTACCCTCTCCCCCCCCCTCCGCCGGCCCCCGCCCCCTTTGGACTGGTGAGGCCCCAAGAAGTGAAGAAACCTCCAAAATGAAAAGAGTCAGTGACGTCTACCAATTTTTCACCTTTCCTAGAGGCTCGTTTTTTTAATCGAAAATATGTCCCTCAAAGGGGGGGGTCGTTGTTCAGGACGACCCGGACCACCGCTGGGCCTGACCTTGTACTGAATATCAGCTAAAACCTGGAGTGCTAACTGCAAGTGTGTTGAATGTTTCCAATAATTCGCTAGAACTATGGTGCGACATCCACTCACAGGGTATCACTCAAAACACTTTTTGAACAGGCATCGAACATACATATCTCGGTGACAGGCTGCATTCCTGACGTTGTATGTTCACCTATTCTGGGGGCCATCGAAGGAACTGTGTGTGTCGAAAGAGAAATTTCGGGAATGAAGGCAGTGGTCGCGATCTAATATGCTTGTCTTCTTTTCTTCTCTAAACCCTTTTCTGGGTTTCGATTAGCAGGACCTATGAGAAAAAAATCGCGAAAAACCGCTGTTTTGGGCCAAATTTGAAGCCTGAAATTCTTGTCTTTTGTTGGTAGACGAGCTCACTCTACATCAACGGCATCGATGATCTCTAATACCAAGAACACCAGCTAGCTTGAAATTCAATTTCAATCAATGAATTTTGACTCATCTAGTCTAAAATATTGACTGAAGTGCTTGCTTTCATTGTTCAACTGCTTTTATCAGGTATCAGGTGAATTTTCATATATTTCTTCCTCTAAATGTCGATGATTTTTGACTGCTCGACATGAGACTGCGATCTTTTTGGGCGGCGCTGTGCACGTATGCAAGAACTCACTTCTTTGGGCTCTAGAAACTCTAATCCTAGCCCGTTTTTCATCGCGCTACCTTCATAGTTTTTGAGCTGTTTTCGATTTAAGCTAATTTTTGTTGTTTTTTCGATGATGTTTTTCATCCTGACCACTGCCTTTAAAGGTTACTGAGGTTATTTCGAACCTGTCTCCACCGTTTTAGTTGTTGTAATGGGCCGAGACCCTAAAGTACGCGTTAAAAAAAATTGAAGAATACTATAATTGTGCACACTGCCTTCGAATAATATTGATCTTAAGATCTTCCTGTTACGACTTCGCGATCTGCTACACAAAGTGGTTGCGGATTTGTGCAAGCGTGGGGACGCAATCGAACCACATGCCTTCAATGAATTTTGACTCTTCAATTTTGACCCATTTCGCGACAGCGTTGTACGAATCTGTTGCGGAAACGAGCGAATCTTGTGCACGCGTAAAACCACAGACATTTGGTTTTTAGAGCGAGCAGTCGTTCGTCTCTTCTGAGGTTTCCGCAATGATCATATGAAGTCGCCTCATAATCCCTAGGTGAGTTAATAAACTATGTTTGTGTGGGCCCTGTTGCGTCTGCGAGGGTGCACTACAGTTGAAATACCCTGTGACCAGCGAAGGCGGCGTCGAGAAACTCAGAAAATCGTGGGGGTAGTACGTCGCCACTATAGGGGTTGCGGTCGGGTACAAAGAGATTAGCAACAGCTCTGCTGTAGCTACTGCCAACAGCAGGGGCTGCTGCCAATTAGCAGCAACTCCCGTTGCTTGTGTTGGAAAACAACCCCTTTGTTTACCATGACACGAGTGAGATCGGCGGGAGGGGTTGAACCCCAGCATGCGTAGGCAGCCCCTTCTAGCGTCTGCTGACAGTCTCCTCTATTGATTTTTCTGATACGAGTAAACACTGCGGCATCCCTTGTACGACAGCGGCGGATATATAAGGCAGCCTCTGTCACTGAGGGGGTAGTTGACCGTTTGAGGCCGGTCCCAGAAGGTGACCTTGCTTCACTTTCTGAACGCCAAGTTTGACCGCTGACGGGATCGTACCCATGGCTGATGACGAGGAGAGCCTCCTAGTTGTGGACCGTGGCGAAGGTGATGTCCTTGTTGCAGACCGTGGCGAGGTTGGGGTCCTTGCTGCTGGCTAAGGCAAGGATCATACCCAACACCGCTAAAGAGGGTGGTAGTCTAAATTTTTCCTCCGTTTGCAGAACAGGCTGTCGATAACGAGGGTTTGAACCTCAGCACACTTTGGCAGCACATGCTGCCGTAGGCAGCAGCTCCTGCTCACAACGGAGGGGGGGGTTGAACCCAGCGAACGTTCGCAGCAAATGCTGCTGTTAGCAGCAGCTCCTGGATATAGCGAGGGGTTGTATCAGATGTTTGCCTTGGGATACAACCCTTGCTGTGCCGACGTACAAGCCCACGACTGTCTGACAAACGAGACAGAAATCACTTATAGGTTTACTGACTGGACTAGAAATTGTTAGTAACCACTCACATGTTCATTAACCAGGCTACATATCGCAAGTCCACCACGATTTAAATGTATTGCTCGGGAACAAATCAGAATCAGGTTATCGTTTTATTCTAATCAAGGTCTGTTCTGCTGCTGAACTGCTAACCGAAGAAGTCCAGCTTGGCTGAAGTTTACAGTGCAGTGTTCAGAGTCATCTGATAAATCAGGCGAATGTTTTAACATGACCTTTTGTTGGATTCTATAATTGTGAAAATATTTGCTTCGAAAACCGTACATTCGTCGCCATAACATGTTATTCTGCGCATACATTAAATATATCCACTGTCAATATGGAGGTGAGCATGGAAAAGTTCGCCCTAATATCGCAGTGTTCATTTAGAGCCTCCCAACCTATTTCGTTTTTGTTTTCTTTTATCATTGGAACGTGCGAGTCTCATTCAAGCTGGGAAATGCTATGATTGCGAATCTTATGGGACACCTCATCTTGGTGAAGGAATGAATATTGAGGACTCGTCTCGGACAATAGCCATAAACACGGGCGGTCAAGTATGTTGTTCGAAGTATAAATCACATCCAACGTGCACAATGCCTGTACATCATCTGCACAGCGATTAGGAACGGTGGAATCCATTCCGGAAACCTCATACTTGGTAGGTGCAACTGATATACCTCGTGTGGAGTTTGTTCGGGATCTAGGCTTCCACTACAGTGATAAACTTGAATTCTCCAAACATATTCAAATTCGTTGTAAAATGGCTCTCTCTAGAACATTCCAGCTTTTCAAAGGATTGTCCGTTAAAAACAAAAACATTCTTCTCAGAGCTTACAAGACTTACATTCGACCAATTTTAGAATCGGGTACTACTGTGTACTACCCAAGAAAAATAAGGGATATACAGGCGACTGAGAAGGTTCAGAATAACTTTACGCGAAAACTACTAGTTAGAGTGGGTGGTTTCTTGTATTCCAAAATACCTAGAGCTGGAATCAGGAATAAATACCTAGGTCTTCCGTCACTTGAGGCGCGACGTCAAGTATCGGACTTGTGCATGGTCTATAAAATGTTGCACTACTCGGGTATCTTTGGAAATCATAACTTTTTCAAATTACGTCATTCCCATACAAGAGGAGGAGGAACCAAACTCATCTTGGAGCGCCCTCGCACTGCTTTGCGGCGAAGCTTCTTTGCGTTCAGAGCGGGTAGTGCGTACCTTAAAATGACTAAGAGTATCACTCCACCACTATCTCTGAGTCGATTCAAACGTCATGTGGTAAACTTGATACAAAAAACCGAATCCAGCGATCATATCGTGTGATTGACCTAACTGCGTTTTTATTTCTAGAGCTTAGCTTTATTTGCTTTCTGAAAATGGTTGTATAGTGGTTTGCGTAATTAGTGTTTGTTTGTTTTTTTTTCTCTCACGTTTGCCTTACGCATTCGTAATAAACTTATACTTATACTTATAAAACTACCGAACTGCTGCATCCGCCACAGATCTCAGAACTCTCTTCCACCAGTTCAGAAGAATTGAATACGATGTCATCTGCTCACAGGTCAAAGGTCAAGTAGGCGTACAAGCGAAAGATTGACGGAGAAAGGCTGGTTGTGGGTATACCGGGACAGAAGGTCGAGGCACAAATTCAGGGAGGAGTTGGCTTTTTCGCCCTCTCTGAAGTTTAGTCTAGCAAGCTATCTCTCGCGCGAATTTGTGAAAACCTGTCAAGCTATGCCGAGCCTGAAGACCGAGCAGGAGTCTCTCATCACCTTATTGAAATGCTATGCACCCCTTCAGGTAGACAAGGAAAGCTTATTCGCTGCACAGGAAACCACAATCAGTATGTGAAAGCGCTAACGGAAGTTCACCTGCGGAGATTTTAAGGCAGTGTTCACGACGAAACATGATTGTCGAGTTTTTCATAATAAAGTCTTCTTTCGGTTCATTAGAGTGCAACTTATGCGAAAAAAACACGGAAAAAGCCCCATATGAAGTGAAATTAGCAATCCTGAATCGGCCTTTTTTGCTTGTGCACGACTATAGTGCTGATTTGTAGTATTAGAGGTCATCAAGTGGCTAGAACTGATATTCAATAATATGGCTTCTAATCATCGACTTTGCCATTCTTGAGCACCACTGTTCACATATAGTTGACATTAACACTTCTTTTTGTTTTCAGTGAGAAATTATTTCTCTATGCTCTAAAACTACTTTATTAGTTACTGTGCACGTCACAGATTTTTGACCACGCACACCATTAAACTCCACTTTCTATGGGCGGAGCTGTGCTTCTGTGCACGGATGGGCATCTTCGAGCCCTAATAACCATAACTTTTTAGCGCGTTTCTCGCCGCGCAACTTTTTTTTCGTCACAGTTCTTCAGCTGTTATCTAACAAAACAGATTTTTGCACTTTTCTCAAGTACATCTTCCATAGTGCACACTGCCTTTAAGACCACGAAGAAAAAAAAACCGAAGAACAACAATCTGAAGAAACCTCTGAAATATTTAATTCCGCCTGTTCCTGGGACCGCGGACAAAGCTTCAAACCTTACGTCTGAAATGATTTTGCGCTTTAAAATTCTTAGATAAGTGATTTTGGGTTCTGCATATTGCAGCGAGAACTCTTTAAAAAAAAAGGTGGGCTAGTCCACAAGCTTGGATCTTAAATTCTTTCGCGATAAAACTATTTAAAATTCGGTAATCGTTTCTCTGGTGAAAAGAACGCAGGAAAACTGTTATTTGACGTGAGCGGGGTGATCCAATGGGTAGGCTTGTCCAAGAGATTGTCACCCACTTCGTGACCTTGAAAAGAACAGAGTGCGGACAAGGAAAAGTCTCAATGGACACATGCACTCAAAACCCGACCATATCCCAACATATCGAAAGGAGGTGGAGCTTGATGGGTACCGGAGAAGTGCCGTTCTTTGACTATAGATGCAATCATATGAAATCTTCCTCGGGCCAAAATCCGTCTGAGCAATTGCATCTTTATAAAGGATATACACCGTCGCTCGCCTGCCCGCTACCTCCAAAGGAACGTAGCAGCAAAGGAATCAGGAATAAACTCCTATTCTTTGAGACTGACAGATAATCCTACAATGGACTTCGAGGCTCCCGCTGAGAACCTGCTTCAGTGAGGCAAAGTAGCAATGGAGTTTTGACAGCTACGAAAGGAGTGGATTGATTCTAAAGCACAAGAACTCCTGAATCACCAAGGAAATATTAGAAGAGACCTGGCGATTGTGACACATCTTAGGAAGACCGCCATCAACAAGGCTTGTCGCACGATAGTAATATAGTTCCTCACAATCAGAGAACATGGCGAAGCCAATTTCTATTGACTGCTGCTCAACGGCGGAGCTTCAATTGCTGTTGCAACAACCTTGCGGATCATCACACCATTACGAAGTGTCTGAAGCACAAACATGGAAGCCCTAGAACAGCAAGAGAATCCCGAGCACAATGTGACGGACTTTCGGTATGGACCTCTACTGCTCAATCCCAACGATTTGAGATGTTTTTATCTGACGGAAGACTGTCATCTGAGGTCACGAATGCGTTGTGGTCGCTAAGGAAATGAACAGACCTTGGCCCTTATGGTGTCTATGCAGACTTGCTGAGAAAAGGAGGCAAAGCTATGTGATACTTGCTGAACACCTCAACTCCTATAAAGCTGCAAGACAATTCCTATTCTCAGAAAAACGGAGGGTGTCGGCAGTCACCTCAGAATCACTCAACTGTCGATTCCATGTCGGGTATTCACCAGAATTATACTCAACCATTTGGAGGTCACTACGGATGCCTTTCAACCAGTAGTGCAAGCCGGATTTAGACAGGATTTCTGTTGCATATTAAAACCGTATCCCGAATAATCGAGCGATGTTGGGAATTCAATATGCGAATAATCCTCACTTTCGTCGATTACAAGTCAGCTTTCGATAGGTTGAGAAAAATACAGTGCTCAACTCTTTGTTACGAGCGGAAGTGAAGCCTGCTCACGTAAATAGTTGTGTATAAATAAGCAGTGGAACACAGGAGCATCCAAGACTATTCAGTTGTTGGAAAGCAAATGGCTATTTACAATAGAGGAGGTTGCCTGGTAAGGAGATACTATTTCACAGAGGCTCTTCGCTTGAGCCTTCCCCCCTCCCCTGTCTGCAATGAGCAAACTTGACTGGGAAAATACAAGCTTGAGCGTTGATGGTAAGAAGCTTTCAACCTAAGATTTGCAGACGATCTTGTTTGACAGTACACAATGGATCAATGCAGCAGTGATAGACCAATCTTTCTCGACAGAGCTAAACTAGATAAGGTGAACAGCTACATCAACCCCAGGCGAGAAGTTAGCATTTCAAGTGATCTGACGAATAAGGAAGATAGAAAAAAAAGAAGATCAGGGGAATCCAAGAATCGGCGAACGGGGTCCATGATGATAAGCCGAGAAATCATTTCTTCGACCTCACTAACCTCCCATCTCTATGCTACAGTACCGAGAGGTGATTTCACAACAAGGGGTCTCCATCGACATGATGACTGCGCAGAGGGCTCTGGAAAGATGTCTTCGAAGGAACAGTCACTTTCCAGAAGGATTCAGCAGTCAGGACATTCGGAAGAGGTCTGGCATTTGTGATGCTTTGTTCCATACAGAGTCAGCGGAACATAGATGGGCGGGTCAGGTGTTACGCCGGTTTGACGATATATGGAGTACCAGGATTTCGTACTGTTACATACCTTCGAGACATGAAGGGAAGCCTTACGCGACCCGCGACGCACTGGCCTGTCTTTTTCAACAGATCATTCAAGCAAAAAGGCTTACCACACTGAATGACTGTTGCTTTTTCCAGAAAACCCTGGAACGAATGCGGTTCACATCGGGAACACGGTTGATAAAGATGGACTATCAATTCATTTAAGTAAGCTAACAACCTTCGTAATCACAGGCAGCGAGAAACTATGTCCGGGTGTTTAATACGCACCCTGTGAGGAGGTTGAAGTCTGTTCACCATGAATTTCGTCCTTAAATTTTCTCGAGAGAGGCATCTGGCACAAGGCCCATTTTTAACTGAGAAATGCTGGTTGCGTAAGAAAGCTGCTCAGCCGGGATCAGTCTCGGACATGATGAGACACTGCCAACGGTCTTATAGCATGCTCTTACAGGTTTTAGTTGCGAGCCTCATGTATGCATCACCTAAAAGGTCTACTCACGTAGGTATCCTCTGTTTCCGTGTCTGATCTATTTCCGCTCTTCGCGTGCGTCGGCGCGCGTACGCTGCGTCTCCTTCTTCGCACACTTATTCGCTGTCTTTACCCTCGCTCCGCACAAGCGCGCGAGGGAACAGAGTAAATCTGACTGGGAACCAGAGGATAACCGTACTGATACCTTACCATAATTGTCTAGCCAATTATCTTATTGGGATGGTACAGCCTCTGCTGAATACGTATGAATAAGCATTGTTTTCATATATAGAGATCGTCTGTCGTCCCTCATTATTGCCAAAAGCGATGAGCGTTAGCACTATACATGCGTCTTCTTTTAGACCTAAAACTCAGTCTGGAGTGCCTTTAATCATAAAATTTCATTACGCTCTTTGAGACCGTCGTAGGTTATGAAACAAGAAACTCGTATACACACCGATGATCTTACATAGTTTGAAGAATGCGCAGTGAAACACATCAGTACGAAATAATAGTGTTGGAAGGTATTCGTTTGAAAGCCTTAAAGGCAGTGTTCACTATGGAAAATGTGTTTAAGTTTCCACTTGGAATGGTGGAGGGACACACTGCAACGTTGACGTCGAAAGAACGAGCCAGGAAGAGGCCCAAAGTTGCTACACTGAGCGCAAGGCTAACCCCAAAAGCGCATTGCCCTCCCCCCCGACGTGAACAAATGAAAATTCGAGATAGTGAGATGAGTAATGGTTTCCGATCACTCAGACAAAAATGCGGACTTATCGCGAGCAAAAAAGGGAGTATAGAACTGACCGCGCGCTGGAACCGAGACAATAAATCAATTACGACTGACCGCGAACAATTTTGCGAACTGGGCGGAATCTCGCGGTACAATCGCTTCGCGATCCAGTTGATCGCGCGAAGCCTTCTCACGGCTCTCACCTCTTTCTGTTCGGACCGCGCGCAACTTTGCAAAGCGGGCAGAAACCGCGCAATTTTAGGATCGATCGCGCGCAGACGTGTGGGAAAATGTTTGGTGTGCACGGGCCGAGAACTCATCAACTACACGCCTGATTTCAAAATATTTTTGCTGCGTTGTTTGTGTTCTTTTGGTTTGCTGATGTTTTTGTTTGTTTTTCTTCCTCTCCTCATCCTTCTGTGTTCCCGTGGTATTTCCTATGGTTCTCCTTGTATTTCTTATTGACTGCATTTTTAGTAGTATTAATAGTGAATATGACAATGCTGTGTAAACGACTGTTATGAGCGCAGGGTCGTTGGTTGTGGGCACATTTGTGTTAAGTGTGCGAGGATTCGGGCAAATGAATAGCATTGTGGAAAGTGCTCTGAAGGCGTGTATTAAAGGCAGTGTTCACGATGAAAATCGTTTTTCTGTTTTTCCGCCTATCTTGAAAACGGCCCCATGCTGATTCCAATGGTGTCTCTGAAATCATACAAGACCTTGTGTAAACGCAGGTATGGTCCCTCAAAGATTGAGCTATGGAAACATGGTGGACGAGTTGTCCGAGGCTTGTAACTGCTGTCTTTTGCATCCGATGTGAGCGAGCTGACCTGAGTAAAGAGAGAAGCTGAGAATGAAGGGAAGAACGGGGCTAATGATTGAAAATCATTGCTCATCTCACGATCTCGAGCATTCATTTGTTCACGTCGGTGGGCGTGTGATGCGCTTTTGGGGTTTTCAATGCGCTCGAAGTTGCAACTTCGGGCTCTTTTGGGGCTCTTCCTGGCTCGTTTACATGCGTTCTTTCGACGTTAGCGTTACAGAGTGTCCCTCCGCTACCCAATCCTAGTGGAATTTCGACAACTTTTTTCATCGTGAACACTGCCTTTACATGGGGTGGGAAGTGGGCGGGGCTTCCGTAGGAGTGCGCACAACGGCGAATAGCCGAAAAAAGGTGTGCGGATCGTTGTTGGACGTGTGTAATGGGTTTCAAAGACGTGTTCAGAGTTCCGGAAAGTGGGCGGGGCTTCGTGAGGAGTGCGCACAACCGCGAAAAATATATTTTGATTCGAAAAAGAAGGTGGAGATCGTTGTTAGACGTGTGTAAGGATTTCTAACACGTGTTCAGCGTTCCGGAATGTGGGCTGAACTTTGATAGGAGTGCGCACAACGGAGGAAACGTGCTCTCGAAATTGTAGAAGTGTGGGGATTGGCGCTAGAGGTGTATGAGGATTTCGAAGGTGTGTTCAACGTTCCGGAAAATGGGCGGGGGATTCGGAGGAGTGCGTACTATGGGAAAAACGTGCTTTGGAATCCGTAGAAGTGTGGGAATTGGCGCTTGAGGTGTGTAGGGGAAACCTTCTGAGCTTTGAAACATTGTCTGAAATTTTTATGATCCCCTTCCCGAATTGGAGAATGCCCTCTCTCGGGCCAAAAAATACGACCTCCCACCCACAGTGTTGAGCAGGGTTGCGACTTAACGCAACGAGGGTTTTACCCGTGATTTCTACCCGAAATCATTATATGTCGCGCTCTTAATGAATTAAACGAAAGTATCATATTTGTGCTACTCAAATTTGCCAAAGATATATATTTTTTGTAAACCGTTGGGTAATATTTCGCATATCAGTCCATGTTGTCCGCGAAAATTCGAAAACAAAATTCTTCGTGAATTGTGTGTTCAAGTGAAGCGTAGTTAAGTCCGTGGCTGGTTTCCTCAAGGAAAAAATTTAAATCTCATCCACGGCTGGCGCGTGCGGTTTAAACCTCGCCGTCGGCTGGCGGTATGGTAAGGTGATCAGCTGCGCTCTTCTCTCGGCCTGCATTAATTAGCGGGCTGGTGCACGCGTCGGCCGCGCCGGCAGAGCGTGAGATTTAAATGTTTTTTTTTCTTGAGGATACAAGCCACGGGCCCAACTATACGCGGCCGTATACCGTCTGCTCGTGTTATTTCAGAGAATATGGGATGTCATCTTGCCTGAGCGCATCAGCGATTGATCGATTCAAAACAGTCGAAGAAGATCAGCCACTTACAGTGATCACCCTTGCACCACGTCCCGTGCTTCGAACGTGGCGTCTGACGTCGTCTGGATTGGTGGAGATAGCGGACGCGAATAGAGCTCTGATGGGAGCGTTTCTTGACAAACCGAATACCGCGAAGACGAACTGCTCCAGCGAAGGCAATGTGAGTTGGTGCTTTCTTTTGCTATTTATTGAATTGAAAATAGGATGATCAGATGGGCAAAAAATTTGCCGCGAAGTTGCGGCGTGGGTTTGTTCAGAAAAGGGGCTTTCAGAGAGTCGTTGCAGCGAAATTTGCTGACGCGGAGATTGTACAAGAGATGGGGGAATGCTACGCAGGACTACGTAACACTCCTCATCTTTTGTAGAATCTCTACGTCAACGAAGTTGGCTGCAACGCTACTCTGAAAGCCCCTAAAGTCTTTGGTCGTTGATGAGATTGCGATCAAATTAGTTTTTTTTTGTATTCTCAGTCCGCAAACCTGATTTTACAATGAATTACCCCTATCGCAGAGTTTGCTTCTCACAGGGGAACCACTATAAGTCATGGTAACCATTTTAAATGAAACGTATTTTTCTCGAACCATTTTCGGACAAAAATTCCGCATATGCCCATCGCAGCTGCCTAGACTCACTCTGAAAGAAGCTATGAGGGTTTTTAAAGCTTTGCGGCAAGGAAAGGCCTCATGGAATTTTGGGGTGTTTTTGAATTTTTTCCGGATTTCGCTGAAAACGTGTATGTAGGGGTTATTTGGGGTGCTGAACACGAATCTGGGGTTCGCTTGTCGGAATTTTAAGGTTTACTGAAGGTTACGGAAGGTAACATCTCATTTGGGAAGCAAAACCTACCTTACTAATTCGAGAATCGACAAATAGACATCGATTTCGTATTCAGCACCTGGGATAAACCCCACATGGAAACTTTGAGACAAATTTTAGACTTCGACCATGCTACCGTATACCCACCGTAATCTACCGTAAGCTCTGAGAAATCGATATACTGACATCAGATTCGTGTTGAGCACTCCAATTAATCTCTAGATGAACAATTTGAGCCACATCTTTCGCCACATTCCAGAAATCGTCAAAAGTCGATTTTGCCGTCAGTTTTCTTTGACGGTGGGAAGCTTTGTACAAATTTAGTCGAAAACTTTGGAAAAACGACAAATGAACCTCGGAATCGTGATCAGCACCCCAGTAAACCCCCAGGGCAAATTTCAAGTCAAATCTGGAAGTCTTTTCTAAAAAGCTTCGAGAGCCCTCTAATCAGTATAAATAAACGCCCAACCGAAAACCCGTACAAGTCCAAAACGCTGTCAGTCCGCGCAAATTTTGGAAAATGCTCCTTCACCCAAACATTGTGTAACGATAATGATATGGTGTGACCGCTTGTTTGTGCACTAACGTGGGTCAACCATTTTTCGTTAACTAATGACCTCAACCTTTAGTTGATCAAGGGGAAGTTTTGGAGACCAAGGGGCCAGTCTCGGTCATCCTTTTCTTACACTCTTAACAACTGCTAACTCCTTAACTTTTTTGTCCTAGACTTTTCGTAGTGGCTTTCAGCCACTACCGACATGTTCCAAAAATCCTTGTTACAAGTTATTTCTTGTCTTTCATTGTACCACTCCAGAACACTGCTTCGAACTCGTAGGTTATAGAACATCAGATCATTATACTTTATATACGAATATGGTGAATACGATAAGCACGAAGATTGACATCATACATAAGAAGATGAAATTACATAATGATGGATAGAAGTGAAAAACATGTGGAGGCAGAATACTCATAAAAGTGAATCCCTAGCCATCGCTGGAAGTCGTTCGGGTCGCCGGGCCGTCAGGCGACCGCGCCCAGCGAGACCCTCTCGAGAATGCCTAGCTGACAACCTATCCTCCGTTCCGCCCACCTCTCTGGCTCGGTGGACGGTCGGGTAAATTACGGGCCGACATTTGTGCAAACGTACACGGAGTTCAAAAGATCACTACATCCCGCCCTCGGGCAAAGTTCCGGTCCCCGGAACTGATATGAAAATTAAGGCGGTTTGTAGGTGCAGCACGTGGATGAAATGAAGTCGGCTTGGTGTCGGTGCGCACTGTTGGAATTGTGCGCGTAGATGTGGTTGTTTTGGCTCGGTTTCCTTCGTGGTATTGTTCAATTTGTGAGGTAGTCTCCATGGTTGATTTTACGGTGGAAGAGAGAGTATGGTGGAGGTGGAAGAAAAAGGTTACAAACATAATATGTACAGTTTCGCTCATACAATTCGTTAATTGATCACAGGAGAGAGAATGGGGGAGGAAGAGAAAAGGATTCTGGCCGTTGTTACGCGGTTTAGCAACAATTTAACAACTTGATAGGAGGTGATGAGTTCCCTATTCTACTTACAAAGCCTAGGTCCTGGTATGGTCCGGTTACATACATTTCCGACCCATGCCAGTGCGATTTTTGTGAAAAAGGTGGAAAGATAATTTATTAGGTTTTGCGTTTAGTGAGTTGTTTTTTTTTCAATTCTTTGGATCGCGTACCAAAGAAATGAAGAGGGAAGTGTTGCTAGGCGCGCGTTGGCAGCGGTGAAGAAGGAAAAGAAAAAAAATAAACCTACCTTTTGCTAGGTTTTTTTTTTCAGATTGTTTTTTTTTGTGTCCGGTGAATCCGAACGGTCCTCTCCCTGTAGTCGAGATTAGCGAGTAGAATGAGCATAAAAAATGAAAGATAGGGAGAGAAAGGCAGAAAGAAATCTAAGTTCGTGGGAGGTTGGAGTTAATTTTGACAGAGAGAAGGAAAAAAATTTTTTTTGAGGTGAAGAGAGAAAGGGAAAAAAAGGAAGAAAAAAGATTGGGAGTATTGTTCAGCGTTGAATCGAGCTCCCTTGTAGTGACGGTTCCCTGTGAGTGGAGATAGATGGATATGGAGAAAAGTTGGGTGTTCCGTTTTGGGATTTCTCGATTCATCACTTCACTCCAAAAAATTTTTCTTTTTGTTTCCTGGTGATACCTGCTTTGATCCTGCTTACTTGCTGGTGTGCTCTTTGTTTCGTTCCTCTTGGTACCATCCGACGTTGTTTCTCAGGATCCTTGTTTTTTTTTTGCCTGTTCAGAAAGGGGAGAACGGAAAAGCTGGAAAAAACAAAACAAGAGAAAAATCTTAGTCTCCTTTGTGTCTTCCGTGCTCGAGTGTTATTCTTTCCCCAGTCTGTTTTTTTTTTGTTTTTTCTTTAGTCCGAGAATCTTGGCTTTGGGATTTGAAGGAAAATTTTGAAATAAAAATTTTGGTGTTTTTTTCCAGATGAGTGTGTGTAGAAGTGTGACATGTCTCCATGAATAGTAATGTTGTTTTGAGTTTCGTTTTGGCGGTTCACTGCGCGTTCCGTATACTGTAGTCGTGATAGAAAAACCTGGTTTGATTGAGAAGAGAGAGGGCAAAAATGAGCTCGAAGAATTATCGTGATATCAGTTAATGGGTTTTTTCTGTGCCGTTTTTTTTCATTAGTTGCTGTTGTTGTCTTTGTTTTTTTTTCTTTAATTTTAGTATGGGCAGTTGGGTGTAGAGAGGTGTGGCTTGGCTGAATTACATTGTATTTGGATGGTCTTTGGGTTTGATTTTCAACTTGGTGTACCGCAGATGTTTGTTCGGTGTAGGTTGCAATGGGCGAGGCGTTAGCGATATTCATATTTTTGTATAACTTAACGGTGGTGTTTGAAGGGTTTACAATGGGTATCAAACAATTCCCATTTTGTTGGGGTTCTACCAAACAGCGACCTACGATGTAGAAAGAATTGGAGGGTCGGTGATTATTGGAGGTATAACGGTCCAGGGAACTAGTGAAAGAATGGACCATTTGGCAGATTCTACGTTGTTTGAAAGTTTTTTTTGGTGGTGGCGTCGTAAATTGATTTTACTGGTTTGGTCATTGATGTGCCTGCCTTTTGGAGATGGTGTGAAATATCCTCTAAGATACCTCTTTTGTGAAGTCGTTTTTGAAGCATTTCATTCTCCTGCAGAAGAAGCTGCAACTGAAGGAACGCTGAGTGTCCGAAAACTTGTTGTGTGTTATGGTAGAAATTGGGTGGTTCGAAAATGTGGGGTTTTGAGTGAATGTTGGAGAATGTGTTGGGAAGAAGAAGTTGTTGAGACGATGCTGCAATTTGAAGTTTTGTGTATGGACATTCTGTTTGTGGTGATGTTTGAATGAGATCTTTGGATCCCGGTATTACAAAAAATATTTGGTCTTCTATTAAAACGGGTGTTAGACTGAAGCATGTTCCATTTACATTATGATCCTCGAAGATTTGGCTGGGTTCGACGGTTTTACACTTCGTAACTGGTAGATTTTCGTCTTCCAGTTTAGCTGCTATGTCCGTCGTGTCTAATAGCAGCCTGGCTACCCAGGTGGGTCGATTTGAGCCATTGACCTGATTCTTTGGTTGTTAAGATACTGTCAAAAACATATGTTATTGAAATACTCGTTGGCTGGAATTTCCTGATGCCAAACTGGTGATATGTTCCCTGTCTGTGGAGCAGTGGTAGGTGGGTCTGTTTTGGATAGTGGTAGATAAGATACAGGTGTTGGCGGCGGCAAATCTTTGAGTTCGAAAAATGGTCTCTTTTTGGTGGAATTGACGGTTGAGGGAATCGGATTGAATCCCACCTTGCCAAATTCCTGGTTGAGATAGTCGTCGAAGTTGTCAGTGAATCCTTTTTTGAGATCTCGAAATATTGTGGACTCCACGTAATTCAAAGGCCTATGATTCTGGATGGTTTCCAGTTGAGAGAGTTGGCGGTATCTGTATTCACAGAAGCGAATGGTGCGCAACAGACTCGTCCTGGGTTCCTCATCGTCATAGAATTGATTGCGCGTGAAGTCTTGGTTTGTGATGTTCTAAAGTTGGATGAAATTTAGAATACGAGAGTCCTTGATTGGGTTTGTACCAAAAGGGGGTATTTTTTCTATCGAACTCTCGTTGAACAAAAGTTTTGAAGGGGAGTTTTTTTGCATGGGGATGCGTTCGTACCGTGATGTTCTGTTGTGAAAATCGGTGATGTAACGCGTGTCCCTTTTGTTTTCGTGGGGAAAGGCTCTTTCAAGTATGTAATCTCCTAATACTATGTTGGGTGGGACCTCCGGAAAGGTCAATAGATGGTCCGATGTTGTCAGGTAATTAGGGGGTAATTGACAGTTTTTGGTGAGGGCGATTCTGAGCAGATGGTCGGTACTGTACTCAAATGGCAGTTCGTGTTCATGGATCAACACATGGCGAAGCGTTGTTAGTGCTTCGAACTTACCGATGTTTTTGAATCTGCAGGTGGGTTGTATTGATGGGGAGTTCCAAACCATAGTTCCTGTGGGTGTGCTACAGACTCCCTCTGCCAAGGTACAGTTACTCAGGATTTCTAGCGGGCTCGAAATCGAACTGCCATCGATAGATACAATTTCTCCAAATTCGATAGCATACACGCTTTTCCCGTAAAGGTTGGAGCCCCAGAAAGGTGCAGAAGAGTCTTCATCATTAACTTTTTCTGTGGTCCAAAGCGCGGGGTTGGATGTGTTGAACGGGTGGTTGTAGATGCTGTTAGCGACATACGCTGCTTTGCAGTCATTGGGTGAAATTCTGAGCCTTTGTCGATCTACCACCGTTCTCGTAGTTTTGATGTAAGGAAAACTATAGACAGAGATTTTTATCAGATCGCGGTAGCATTTATACGCGGGAACGCGGATGGGGTCATTACTGTCTGCGAACAGTTCTACCGGGGTTTTCAAAATGGGGTCTTTGGCTGACGCGGAGCATTTTACCAGTTGAGGGAGTTTTAGGCTATTGGAAAAGAAGTTGGTGCCGCAAATTTGTAAATCTTTGGCGCAGGCGAGAAGAGGTGAAAAAAATCAAGAAAAGGGTGAGGGTGCAGAAGAATTTTGGGTTTGGTAGTACGGTGGGGAAACCTCTTCTCCCTCTGAGTGGTTGTTGGAATGGCGGGGTTCTTTGAATATAATTGCTGTTGTTGGTCTGGTTGCGGCTGAATTGCTGTGGACTCCAGGGATTAGTATTGGGTCTTCGCGAGGGGCCTTGTTGGTTCTGACGTCCCGTGTTGGAAAATCCTCTACCAGAAAATCCCCTTCTTTGATTGTAGTTGTTTGGGTTTTGGTTTGCAAAAGATGTGGTTCCCTGGTGGGGTGCTCCGTTGTTATGATACTGTGTTGGTCTATACGTACCCATATAGTTGTTCCACTGGCCTGTCTGTGTTCTCAGCGCGTTTATTTGCTATCTCATCTCGCGCATCTCTTCAGTAATGGCCAGAGAGTTGACATTGTCCAGCAACGATGCTTCCTCCCGGCGCTCCTGCTCTAGAATCCTGCATTCTTTTTCGGCATTCGCCACTGCGGTCTGAAAGTCAGGTGCATCCGGTAGTCTTCTCATCGCTCTGCGAATGTCTGGTCTCAGACCCTTAATGAAGAAGTCTATCGCTAATCTTTTTGGGTACAAAGTCTGGTCTTCCCCCTGAAAAGCGTTTTTAGTTTTCGCTTGGATTTTCTTCGCGAAATGCCCTACGCTTTCCCTGCCTCGCTTCAGATGGTGGAGGTCGTCGCGGGCATTACTGAGTACCGCTTCGCTCTTGAATTTCTTGGCTAGGGCCAGGGTCATACTCTTCCATGTGGCCTTCTCGGTGTCCGTAAAGGACTGGTATTTGAGTTTCGCGGTCCATGTTAGGTACAAGGGCATCAGAGCGTTTGCGTGGTCAGGCGGGATGTTTAACATTTGTACCAACTCGGTGTATTGTTCGAGAGGAATTCCTCGAATGTCGTCTCGTCTGAGTCTCCCGTAAAGTTTTCAACCTTGCTGTCTAGTATTCTACACGAGCTATGTAGGTGCGGGGCTATTTCTACTCGTTGATTCCCAGAATTTGTTCTATTCGCTGGGCCCCTTACTACATAGTCGGTCATTTCCTCGCCCTCGTTTGGAATGGCAACCCTTTTACGCCCTGGCATTGTGAGAGAGAAATAAAAATATTTTTTTTGCTTTAAATGTGCGGGTGAGAAAAAGTTTTTTTTTCTGGAAATCTGAGCAGGCGCGCGTTACGGAATCAAATACTTGCTGGGGAAAAGATGAGAATGGAAAAAAAGGAATGAACGAAGAAGAAAAAATAAATAAATAAAACAAAAGAAACTGTTAGGGGTGAAGAAAAAAAACAGCACGTGGATGTAATTTCCAAAAAGATGGTAGAAGCTTTTAGGAAGCTTAAGTTTTCTTTCTTTTTCTTTGTGTGTTTTTTTTGTTTAGGTTAGAACTAGTTTAGGAAGTGAAGGTTAAACCGGCCTGAATACAGCTTTCGTTCGACGATTCGTTGGCTGCTGCAGATGAGAGGTCGGCTGTCTAGGGATGTGTGATCGTTGGGCTGTGGATGATTGGTGGACTGTCGACGTTGGTGGACACTGGGTGTAGGTGGCTGGTGGCTTCTGGTGTTGGGGCCCGAGGTGAATTGTGGTGTTGATAAAAGATTGTGGGTGGGTTGGCGAATATGATTTGTTTGGCCCCGTTGACCTCGGTTTATCGGCCATCTGTTTGCCGGTGACCTTGGTCGTGGAGTCAAGTGTCCTGTTTACGATGGGGATTAATATGAGTGGCAGAGACAGCTGGCGGCCTTGGACTGATTGCATTCGGCGGCCATCTGGCGGAATAGTTGATAACACTCGGGTCAGCGCCACCAGGAGCCTTTGTATTACTGAAAATAGAGATGAGGAAAGTGTTCAATCCTACATTAGTTCTGGAGTTCGGTACTTAATTTTCGATGATTTTTTTTGTGTGTAGCCACCGTATCTTGTGGACGGACGGAAGCAAAACAGTGGGGACGAAAGAGGTTGTGAAACGAGAGAAAAAAAATGATAAAACTTTTGTTGAAGTGGAGTTTTGTGAAGGTTGGGTTTGGCTTGTTGTTTTCTTTTTGGTTTGTCTCTCTCTCTTTTTTTTGTTTGCCGTTTTTTTGGTGGTTTTGATGCAAAAAAAAATCCAAAATAATACTTGATCTCGGCTTGTTTTGGGGTGTGTCTCATCTCGTATCAGTTTTGTTTTTGGTAATCACACTGCGGGCTATTTGTCCTTATTAACATGACGTCAAATTGAAGTAGCGCGACTTTATCCCGGGGACAAGAGGACGCCTAGTCCAAATGAGGCCTGCCTGGGCCAGGACTTGAGAACTGTTGATACTAGAATTTTTTTTTGGCTGCAGCGGGGTCTGGGTCGGTTTTTGTAGGAACATACACTCGTTTTTCCGAGGGGTCGGTCACCATTATTCTTATGCCTGGTCCAGTAAATATATATTTTTGAGACATTATATACGGCGAATGTGAAAAATTGGTTTCGCTTGCCGTTCCGGCCGCGAGGAGCGCAGGGGATGGCTTAGTGCGAAACGGGTGACGGGTTGCAGTGTGATTGACCTCGAATGTAGACCTAAACTACAGAGTCTATTATTCGTATGAAAGAAAGTAAAAAAATGATTTGTTTTTCTTTTGTCTCAGTTCCTACTTTAGATGAGACACCTGATACACCTTTTTGAGAAGAAAGAAAAAGGAACAGGAAGAGAAAAAAATATATATATATATCGTGCGAAGAAAGGTATTAGGAAAAAAAACAAAATTGTTCGCCGGATAATTTTCGCACGAAAGGTGTATTCAAAGGGAGAGAGAGAACAAACAATATTTTCCGCGGTTCTTTTGCCGGGTTTGAAAGGATGTGAAAAAAAAACTCGGTGCGGGACCTCCATGTAACGATAATGATATGGTGTGACCCTTGTTTGTGCACTAACGTGGGTCAACCATTTTCGTTAACTAATGACCTCAACCTTTAGTTGATCAAGGGGAAGTTTTGGAGACCAAGGGGCCAGTCTCGGTCATCCTTTTCTTACACTCTTAACAACTGCTAACTCCTTAACTTTTTGTCCTAGACTTTTCGTCGTGGCTTTCAGCCACTACCGACATGTTCCAAAAATCCTTGTTACAAGTTATTTCTTGTCTTTCATTGTACCACTCCAGAACACTGCTTCGAACTCGTAGGTTATAGAACATCAGATCATTATACTTTATATACGAATATGGTGAATACGATAAGCACGAAGATTGACATCATACATAAGAAGATGAAATTACATAATGATGGATAGAAGTGAAAAACATGTGGAGGCAGAATACTCATAAAAGTGAATCCCTAGCCATCGCTGGAAGTCGTTCGGGTCGCCGGGCCGTCAGGCGACCGCGCCCAGCGAGACCCTCTCGAGAATGCCTAGCTGACAACCTATCCTCCGTTCCGCCCACCTCTCTGGCTCGGTGGACGGTCGGGTAAATTACGGGCCGACATTTGTGCAAACGTACACGGAGTTCAAAAGATCACTACAATCGCGCAATTTTTCCCGCCAAGCAGCGTCGCGGCGATCCCTCATCCAGTGATGTACGATACTTCACTCTGCTCGGCTCACACTGTCGTTTTCATCCTTCCTTCTCATCGACGGTTCTATTCCTCACTGAAGAGCCCCGGCAGAGCTGTTTGATAAAGTTCATCTGAGGCCAGGGGCGAAACGAACTTTGTCAACGTCCCTTTCATACCTTTCCTCTTTTGACTAGCTTACTACGAGTAATTCAAAGATTGTGACTATTATAATTATAAAATGGCAATTGTTTCATTGTCCGCACTTGGTATATATTCTTATACACATGAACGTTACATACGCCTTTGTATAATTTATTGGCAGGAGCTCAACAAATTATCAGAGTCAAATCATGCGTCAGAAGGAGTATTGCGTCAAGCGTAATTTGGATCAAATCAGAACAAGAATAAGTCTAGCAAGAAAAACGTTCTGATTCAATGTGCACCGTGAAGGCAGAAAGACACAAACACCATCCTGACGAATACTTCTGACGTGTGATTTGACTTTGATAATTTGTTGAGCGCCTGCCGAATCCATCTGCGACAATTTCACTTTATTTTGATGATTACGATGTCTACATATACCAACAACAGCCGAATTAAGTCAACAATTTCACTACCTTCAAAAATCAAGTGAGCGAGAAAAGACGAGCAACCATTCCCTCCGCCCCCTGAATCGGCACCCATTCCCTCCGCACACTTAAGGTTTTCGATCTCAATAGGAACGAGACGCGCAAGTGTTTGAATCAAAATCTACAGCACAGTGCAAAAGTTTATTCGCGTGGCATTTCCACGGATAATGTTTTTATACATATCTTCGCTTGACCTTAGCGAAACTTGATGGAACCTTAGTATGTTGCGAGCCATCACAACCCTTGCTTTACACATACACAAAACTGGTTTTTGAGCGCGCAGTTTTTTTAAATATGTAATTTATTTATCATTTTGTGGTATTATCTCAAATTAGGACTATTCCTTCAAAACATGGCTATTATAAATCTAAAGCCCTAGCAGTTATTCGCCATTCCAAGGTCTTCGGAATCGTTGTATAGCTTTGTGAGAAAATCGTCTCTATCAGAATTTTCTGAAGACCGAAAATTGAACAGGTTGGAGTTAATTTTTGGAAATTCACCCCTATAAAATTATTCACCCCAGAACTATTCCAAAATATATGTTAGTTAAGCTTTGACAGAGTACAAGGGGAACATAATTTTCTCTCTTTTTTCGATAACGTCAAAGAGAGATACTTAATAGGTGCAATATCGCATGATTTCCTTTGGAATTTACTCCTAAATAGCTTTCGATGTATATTGAGTTTTTACAAAGTTATACGACGGTTCCAAAGACCTCCGAATGGCGAATAACTGCTGCGGCTTTGGAATTGTAATAGCCATGTTTTAAAGGAATAGTCCTAATTTAAAATAATACCACAAAATGAAAAATATTTTCTATATTTCAAAAACTGCCCGCTCAAAAAATAAGTTTGTGTATGTACAAAGCAAGGGTTGTGATGTCCCATCACATACTGAAGTTCCATTAAGTTTCGCTAACAATAAGGGCAAGCCAAGATATGTATAAAACATTATTCGCGAGAATGCCACGCGAATAGATTTTGCACGGTACTGTATGTTCTTCGATTTGCTGTCGGCCTAGCTTTCTAGTATAGCCTGCTCCAGCTCCATGATTGCAAATGGCACGAAAAAAAATAGGCCCGAGCCAACTTGTCTACGAAATCCTCGTTGTTCAAATTCACAGCTTTTGAGGAGCCATAATTCCGTTCGTAGTGTGTCCTGAGTGATATTGGAGAGACTGTTGTGATCATCATGGAATTCTCTCCAAGACAAGCAATGTAAGTCGAAAGCGATTCGGAAGTTGGACTGTGACTTTAAAAGCATCGTTCGCGCAAAAAACCGTTCTCGACTTTTCACAGTTCTTGAGCACGAGCGACCTCAAAGGCACCGAAAATGGCGAAAAAGCCCGGAAAATCTCAAATTTTGAAGAAAATTATGTTTGAAAAATATCACATCTGGAACGTTTGCCAAAACCAATTTGGAGCATTGGTCATAAGCTTTCGTGAAGCGTTTTCCGATGTCTCTCCAATTTTCACCAACTCGTTTTCTGTTTTTTTTTCTGCTAATTCAGCCACAGGCTATAAAACGGCGAAATTCACATGGGTCCTACGCGTCCTGGTGCGGAGCGGAGGTTAGAGACAGTGAGAGAGCGGAGGGCAGACGGAGGCTGAGGCGTCGCGCGCGTCGCTGGCGCCTCGAATGATGTGAATAACGACGTTTTATAGAGGGTGATTTGATTTGACAAAAAAATCCCACACAAATTTGTGTGTGGACGATGACGTTATGGACTACTACGAAATGGTTTCTACTGTAAGGCGACTGTAAGTTCAACAAAAAAACGCGAGAAGTTTAATTAGTATCCTTCGTTCTCAAGCTTACTAGGGGACCTCGCATGGCCTACTCCACCATTCAAAAGATGGTGAATGTTTTCTGGTCAATTCTGCTCCGCTGTCTCCGAATCTGACATCGGATTTTGCAACGGACATCTTTAAACGAAGTTATAAGCGTTTTTGAAGCTTCGTGAAAAGGCACCCGTCAGCCAATTTTTAGGGTGTTTGAAAAAAATTCGGATTCGGCTCAAAACTTTCAACTGAGTGTTATTCAGGGCGCTGAACGCGAATCTGGGATCTGTTTGTCGCTAGACTTATGGTTACTGTAGGTTACGGTAGGCATAATGCTTTTTAACTGGCTTTACCTACCTTAAAATTTCGAAAATCAAATAATGGACCTCAGATTCGTGTTCGGCGTCCCAATTAACATCCACAAAGAAATTTTGAGCCAAACCTGAGATATTGACCCAGCTACTGTATACCAACAACGGATTGCAGGTTCGTGTTTAGCACTGCAAATAACCCCCTGAGCAACAATTTGAGCCAGATCTATCGTAGCACTCCGGAAATCGGCAAACGTCGCGATTTGCCATCAAATTTTCCCTCCGATGGGAAGCTTTGAACGAATCAAGTCGAAAACCTGAGAAAATCGTCAAATAAACCAAAGTTTCGTGATTAGTGCCCCAAATAACCCCCCTTGAAGGAAATCTGCAACAATTTTTTTCAAACCCTTTCAGAGGTAAAAATAAGCGCCAAACCGAAAATCCGCAGCCCAAATTTGTGTGTGCAAAGTTTGGAAAATGTGCCTTGACCCAAAATTTGCTCAGTGAGGTAGTTTTGGGCGCTGAACACAAGCATGAGGTCCGTTTACGGATTTCGCACACACTAATGCGCGTTTTTGTTAAAAAAAAGGCGGAAAATACGAACTTTGACAGGCTATACTTTTTTCCGCAGATGTCCGTAGCAAAATTCGAGTTCATATTCGAAGAGGGCGCGCCAGATTTGACTGAAAAACATTTGTCATCTTTCTGATCCAGGAGTACACCATGCTAGGTTCCCTAGAAAGCTGTATTGTTTGGATAAGACAATGTGGAACAATTTTATAAAGGTGCTCCAATTTTTATCGAAATGTCCAGGTTTCCTCTTATGGACTTTGATCTACGACAACGCTATCATTCTGCTAAAAGCTAATAAAATCACTCATAAGCAGCTTATCATCTACTCACCTACCTCAATTACTTGCTGCTTAAATTTGAGAAGTTGAAACGCTTCCCTACAAGAAGAAAAGATTTCGATTGGTTCAAGAATATAAAGAAGAAGACGAATTCTACGTATGCGAATGTCAAAGATCGATAGTTCTGTGTGATCTTTCCAAATCGTCCTCTTCTGATTTGTGTTCACGTTTACGGCAGGATAACTTCAACCTTATGAGCACTCTTTCTATTCTTGGCATTGAAACTTACCCATTGGCTGTATATAGGTTAGGTTCGTTTTGGCCGGGTAAATCTAAATTACTCAAGATTGTCCTGCCTTCTACTCACCATCAGAGGCTAGCTATTGACTGTGCCTATCGCTTGCGGTTCACTGCTTTCAAGAGTATTGATATTGGAGGTCACTTTTTTCAGAACAACTTCGTGCAAGGAAGGAAGAGAGGCAACTCATGGTTGATGGATGCCGCAACGGAGGGGAGCGCGAAAGTTTCAGTTTGGGAGTTCTCGCACTGTTCAGCGACCGCAGACATCCAGTGACAAGAGCTGCCTCTCCAGCAACCATTTAAACATAATGCTAGTCCGCGGAATCGTTACATGAAATGTTTTTATTCTAATGTTTGATCTGTCTCAAAAAATTATAGGAAAATTGACTCAGCTCTGGGGAATAGTTTGGGCACAAATATAGTTTTTCTAAGTATTTGAATAAAGAGCTGAGTAGAACAAACAGCATTACAGTTTTGAAAAAAGATATGAGCATGCAATACGAGATTCAGATAAAGGCAATTTTACTAGCACAGCAACTGAGTGAAGTATTTTCTTCTGATGAGAAATTTTTTCCAGATTTGAATCCCACTCTATTGTCAACTATGGATGCCACTCCTTGCTTCGATGATGTCAAAATTTATGAACTCATACACGCATGGCCGTCATCTTTTTCAGTATCTGTTGGCCATATTCTCTTCAATTCCTCAAGGGAGCTGCCCTAAACCTATGCCACATATTCTCAGTCAATCTTCAATGTATTCAAGAGTACCTAAACGGAAACCATCCTGTGTGACGCCATTGTTCAAGGGAGAGCCTGCTAGTGATCGAAAGATATATAGGCGAGTTAGCATAGCATCGTTATTCTGCCGCATTTTTGAAAAGATACTGAAAACCCACATGGCGAGGCATCTTGAAGGCACAGTTCAAACTCAGGGGTACAGTTTGATATTATAGTCCGCCCACCGTGAGTAGCAACCCTGCCAAGCGCGAGATCTCAATTTGCTCTAATAAGTGAGAAACTACACGGAAAAAGCCGGCCCCGCTCACAATATCCCAAAAATATAATCAAGCGTTTCGCTCCTCATAGGGAAGCTTCGAATAGGGAACCGAGAGCTCTGCTATTGTACATTTTGCTTTTGAGCATCGCCACACAAACCAGTTTTTCAGTTTGCAAAGATTTTGATTATCTTTACGGGGCGAAACGCTTGATTATGATTTTAGGGTGTTGTGGGCGGGGCCGACTTTTTTCCTGTAGTTTCTTTTTTATTTAAAAGAATTGAGATCTCGCGTTTGGCAAGGTTGCTATTCACGGTGAGCGGTATCACGAATTTCGTGATTAAAGAAGAAATATGGCAGAGATGGGTAGCGATAACAAGATGCATAAAAGACAGCTGAAGAGGAATGACTCGTCTAAGCTTGGTTCGGTGCATGGCGATGATGGTGCATGATATTTCCGATGCATGGAGCATTATCCATCTTCATCATTCGTTTATAATTGTAATGTAAATATTTCTGCTGCATCATATTATTATGTTTTGCTGTATCGCATTTTTATATTGTTCTGCTTTCATTAATCTGGTTTAATTACCCAAGTTTGAAATCAAACGTTGGTATCAACGCGTGGCAGCAACAACAACAGAGTGGTATCTGGTTATAACAAGAGGGCTTTAATATCAAATTTTATCCCTAAGGTTGGACTGTGCCTTTGAGGACAACTCTATAAATCCATATTGTCAGCATGGTTTTATTAAAGGCAGTGTTCACGATCTGAATCGTTTCTCTGTTTTTTTGCCTATCTTGAAGACGGTCCCATGCTGATTCCAATGATGTTTTTGGAATCGTACAAGACCTTCTGGGAACGGAGTTATGGTCCCTCAAAAATTGAGCTAAGGAAACGTGGTGGACGAGTTGTCCGAGTCTTATAACTTCCGTCTTTTGCAGCCGATGCATGCGAGCTGAACTGGGTAAAGAGAGAAGTTGGGAATAAAAGGAAGAACGGGTCTATAGATCGGAAATCATCGTTCATCTCACAATCTCGAGCATTCATTTGTTCACGTCGGTGGGCGTGGAAAGTGCATCTGGGGGTGACGAGCTGACGGGTGCCCAACTTTGGGTTCGAAGTGGGCCGTTCCGAGCTCATTTTTCTTGGTTTTTCAAACGTTAGGGTTGCGCTAGGCCCCGTAGCTGCCGATCTCCACCAAAAAAACAGACATGGTTTTTATCGTGGACACTGCCTTTACCGGCACTGTTCGCGATAAAAATCGCTTTTCTGTTTTTTTTTCTGCCTATTTTGAAACCGGTCCCTTTCTGATTCCAATGATGCTTCTGGAATCGTACAAGACCTTCTGGGAATGGAGTTATGGCCCCTCAAAAACTGAGCTAGGGAAAATGGTGGACAAATTGTTCGAGGCTTGTAACTTCCGTCTTTTGCAGCCATTGTATGCGAGCTGACCTGAGTAAAGAGAGAAGTCAAGAATGAAGAGAAGAACGGGGCTTTTGATAGGAAACCATCGCTCAACTCACGATGTCGAGTGTTCCTTTGTTCACGTCGAGGGGCGGAAAGAGGCGGGACTTGCCCACAGCGGCGGGTTTTGTCCACTTTTCTAAGCCGTTTTGCGGCTCCTGGGTAGCTTTTCGTCCCGTTTTTTCGACGCTGTTCTGCTTCTGAGAGCCACGAGAAGCGTTTGTCATGAAAAATTCGAGAATGAAGTTTATCGCGAACAGTGCCTTTAAAGGCACAGGACACACAGAAAATTATTTCTGAGATTTTATGCTTATCTTGGAGAGGGTGATACGCTGATCACAGTGGTATCTCTTAAATCTTCCAAGACCACCTATAAACAGAGTTATGGCTTCTTAAAGATGCCTATACTTTGAGTTTGGAAAATTGGCGGACGAGTTGTCCCAGGCCAGTATTTCTTCTCATTCGCAATCGTTGAGCGAGAGCGAGCCAGGATAAGGAGACAATCCGGCGATGGACTGAAGAACACGAGTTTTCAAGATTTCGTCCATCCATCCAGCCGATATCGAGGTTCAAAATCCGGAAGGGGGTCGGGCCTGTGGTGGTGAGCGAAGGGGGTCGGGCCCGTGGTGGTCGCTTATATCTCGCTTATTTGGAGGAATTGATATCTCGCACTTGGCACGTGTTATACAGGAGGGGTCTACTACACAATCAAATAAAAAACACAGAATTCATGTCTGAGGGTGTACTTTGCCTTTAAAGGGATGTCAACTAAAACAAATCTCCTGGAGTGTCTGAATGATGGGACTAATGTTCTAGAAATGAAGAGGACATGTGATATTATTTATTTTGATTTCTCCAAAACTTTCGTTCGGGTCGACCAAGAAAAACTTATATATAGACTGAATAAGTTTGGTTTTCATCCTATGCTAACAAAATGGATAAAAGATTTTATTAGGTGTAGGACTTTCCGAGTGAGGGTGTGCCAAACTTTGTCAGGGGCGGTAGTAACCTTGCTCAATATGCAACTTAAAAGCAGTGTTCACGATGAAAATCTTTTTCTGTTTTCCCGCCTATCTTGAAAAGGGCACCATGCTGATTCCAATGATGTTTTTGGAATCGTACAAGACCTTTTTGCGAACGGAGTTATGGTCCTTCAAAGATCGAGCTAAGGAAACATGGTGGACGAGTTGTCCGAGGCTTTTAGTTTCAGCCTTTCGCAGCCGATGTATGCGGGCTGACCTGAGTAAAGAGAGAAGTGGAGAGTGAAGAGAAAAACGGGGCCATTGCTCAGGCAAAAAAGCGGATTTACAGCGAAGAAGACTAGGGCCGATCGCGTGATCAACGGCGATCAACCCGCAATTCGTGCGCGGTTAGCGCTAAAACGCTAGGCGGTCGGTCCGCCCACACGAGAATCGGACTTATCGCCAGTATCCTAAGACGCCTCAGCCGTATTAATCCATGGGGTCGTATGTATGAACGCACTCGACGAGATTAGGTAACGTGCGGGGAAGGCACTGACCAATGACGGAGCGCCGCTGATCAATCGCCCTTGATCAGCGGCGCTCCGTCAACGGTCGATGCCTTCCTTTTTTTACCTAATCTCGTCGCGTGCGTTCATGCATACGGTCACTGCCCGCGGTAAACGGGATGGGGGCACACATGCATGCACGCTTGACCACGAGTGACCTTCAAAACAAAAAAGAGGCCCCGGATTTCTACTTCAATTCTCAGCTTTCACATATAAATAACAACATTTTTATAACCTCACCCTCGCATTTGGAACAAAGACCACAAATTCATCACATGCACGCTTAATAACATATCATAATAATTACTCAGCATGATCAAATGTACGGAATTATGTTAAACAACATGGCAGATCATATGCAGGGATAAGCGCTTATTAGACTTCCCGATACCAAATAACGGGCAAATTTCCTTGTTATTATTCAGGTGTTCGTTAATCGTTATCCGTTTATACGTTATGCAACCATTTTGGGGGAAACCTTTATTTGTCATCGGAAACCCCTCACATGAAATGGAAACAAACAGGGAGCCTAAAACATGAATGAGCAGCTGTAAATTAGCGTACTACAAAACAGAGGCAAACTTCCTATTCTCAAAAGATATTATGCAAGCTGGACCCTTTATGAAATCAGCGGATCAGACAGATAACGAGCCTTTGGAAAAGAATGCGTTATTTCCTCTAAGTTTACCTAAGTTGGGATTCGAGACTATCCGATTCCGGAATTGGAGAACAAAATGGGTCAGTCGATTTTTACTCTTAGGACGTTAATCGTGCTCTCAGTTTCGTCGTACAAAAATAAAAACACGGATCCTATGATGTGCTCGGTTCCCAGCATGTAGACGACGTGTTGTTGAGATTTCAATAGTTTCTTTCAGTAAGTCTTCGACGAATATACGGTGCCTCGAACAACCAGACGCAAGCTGAGACAAATGAAGTTTTTTTGGCTGCCCATAAGTGCACAGAAAGACATATTAGATGCAAGGAGTAAAAGCATGTACTCTCCTAGAAGGGTGGTTGGCTTGTATGATGATATTTATATGCAACTACTGGGCGTGGAGTTGACAGTGCTCCTTTACTGATAGTGCATGGGTCTCCGCATGTAAATGTTCCATTGGTAAACTCCTAGCACACCTGGTGGCGGGCCCTGGAGCAGCGTTTTGCAAACGTTGCAATTTGGTCCAGGATGTGTCTGGCATCAAGTGCTGCCGAAGCGGTGCCGCAATATGTCCTTATACGTGGTCAGAATAGTTTCCTTGCCCCATGATGTACCTTCCAGCGCGATTAGCACATTGGACTTGGCTTTGAAAACTGCCTGCTTCTGCTGGATATTTTTTGAAACCTCGGCGATGGGTCGAGTACAAGACCCAGTACTTTGACGAAAGCGCAGCTGGCAAGCGATCTTTATCCTAATTGACTTCAGGATGGGCGCTATGCTCTCCGGTGTCCGCTGTGAAAACTGACACGGAAGACTTGGCGGCTGAGACCCTGAGCACCTTGTTGTCGAAGTAGCTACCGCCATTTTGTATACGTGAGCATTGTGAACAAGCTACACTAGATAATTGTCTCACTTTTCAGAACTACATTTACATAGCCTAGACCCACCCTGAAAGAAGTTATAGGAGCTTTTTCTCTGATTTTCGTACCTATTGTAGCCTCCAAAAAGCGAATTTTTCTACGAAAATCCGAAAACTGACCTTATATTCGTGTTCGGCGCCCAAAACAACCCCTCTCGGCAATTGTAGTGATCTTTTGAACTCCGTGTACGTTTGCACAAATGTCGGCCCGTAATTTACCCGCCCGTCCACCGAGCCAGAGAGGTGGGCGGAACGGAGGATAGGTTGTCAGCTAGGCATTCTCGAGAGGGTCTCGCTGGGCGCGGTCGCCTGACGGCCCGGCGACCCGAACGACTTCCAGCGATGGCTAGGGATTCACTTTTATGAGTATTCTGCCTCCACATGTTTTTCACTTCTATCCATCATTATGTAATTTCATCTTCTTATGTATGATGTCAATCTTCGTGCTTATCGTATTCACCATATTCGTATATAAAGTATAATGATCTGATGTTCTATAACCTACGAGTTCGAAGCAGTGTTCTGGAGTGGTACAATGAAAGACAAGAAATAACTTGTAACAAGGATTTTTGGAACATGTCGGTAGTGGCTGAAAGCCACGACGAAAAGTCTAGGACAAAAAGTTAAGGAGTTAGCAGTTGTTAAGAGTGTAAGAAAAGGATGACCGAGACTGGCCCCTTGGTCTCCAAAACTTCCCCTTGATCAACTAAAGGTTGAGGTCATTAGTTAACGAAAATGGTTGACCCACGTTAGTGCACAAACAAGGGTCACACCATATCATTATCGTTACACGATCAATAGCCACTCTCCCTTCGTTTTCCCGCGCGCAATTTTTCCCGCCAAGCAGCGTCGCGGCGATCCCTCATCCAGTGATGGGCGATAGTGTCAAAAACGTTAGAAAGAGGTATTAGAGAAAGAAGCTATAGTGTACTCTCATTATCAGAATGAAGTTCATTGGATCACAACCTATAATCCCTGGGGTAAACTTATAAGCCAACATTTTTTTTGTTTTTTAAAATGCATCACATTAACTTCTACGAATTCTGGTGTATCGTCAGTGTCTCGCATATAGGAAGCCTAGGATAGCACTCGGGCGCAGAGTCGATCGATGAATGACCATCCTCCCTTCGTTTTCTCCCGCCAAGCAGCGTCGCGGCTATCCCTCATCCAGTGATTGGCGATATCTAGGTTGCCAATGAAAACTGCCTTCGTTTTTTTGAGGTTTTGTTATGTTATCTGTCTTTTTATACAATTCTTTGTGTATTCTATAATTAATTATTTCTATACTTGCGTCTTTTTGAGTTCCAAGACATTCTTGTAGATTGATGGAGCCTGACTATTTACAAATGTTTCATCTTTATTATGGATTATGAGCAAGTCATCCATATACCTAAAAGGTTTGAAAAGTACGTTATTTTGAATTTTCGCGTTAATACCAATACTACAACGTGGAAACTATTATATTGGCTGACAATGGGATGAAATTACTGTGCTTATCTGGGCCAAACTCCGGTCCGCAATTGCGTCTGGACACGCTTCGCGGACGCACGCTCCCGAGTCGGAAGAGTTTCCAGCGCCGCAGCAGTCGGTCTGTTGACTTTAGGTGGGTTTTGAAAACTGGAAACTAAGAAAAATTTAAGAAAGCTGTATAAAAAAGCCCCATCGAGTCGGCTTTGGCGCTGGAAACTCGACTGACTCGAGCGCGTGCGGCCGTAAAGCGTGTCGAGACACAATTGCGGACCGGAATTTGGCCCAGATAAGCACAGTACCTTCCTGAGGGACGCGTTTCGTCTGTTGAAGCACAACCGAAACGACAAGTAACTGTTGCGTAAAAGATAGTCAATGTGATATATTGAGTCTGTGATACAATAATACCTGTAACCGCCTCTATCAAGCTCAGAATCTCGATAAAATACTCTGCACCCGTTGGTATCTATCCATTTTTTATCAGCATTTTTGAAGCCAATTTTCGAAAATTCTTTCATGTTGTATAGAATAAAACGGTGTGGGGGCTTAGTAAACATATCCGTAAAATCTGAAGAGGTAACTTGGAAGAAAATCCATTTGCGACAATTTCAATACATTTTAATGATTACGATGTTTACATACATATAAAGGCTATAAACCGGCGAAATTCTCATGGTTTCTACCCGTGCTATTGCGGAACCAAGGTTAGAGACAGTGAGAGAGTGCATGACAGACCGAGGGAGCAGAATCGCGCGCACCTCTCGCGCCATGAGTGAAGAGAATTACAACGTTTTACAGAGGATACCAACAGCAGCCAAATCAAGTCAAAAATTTCAATACACTCAAAAAATCTTAATGAGAGCCAAATCCAATAGAACAATTTCACGACATTTCAGAACCAGAACAATCGTTTCGCTCTACCTTGATTTTGGAACACATCTTCGATTTGCTTCAGTGTGCATCCTTGGCGCGCAACCTGCTCGTGTGTGAATGGAATGTTCTGGAAAAACTTTTCTTCGAAAAAATCCTATTCATTCGTCTGTTTTCCTAGAATTTCGAATATCCGACTTCTCGAATAATTCGGGAATTAGCTTCTTTTGAATATTCGATTTCTCAACTATTTTGGGAATTTGCCTTTTCTGAATAATTTTGTTTGACTTTTCGAATAATTCGAAGTCGACTTTTTCAGTCGAATGATTTTTCGAATCACTCGATTCGGTCAAGGTATAAACCCACCCATTTCCGCACACCCCCCTCCCCCCACCCTGTTAGTGTGTGCAGTGGAGACGCTCTTATCGCCTCCCCTCCCTTACTATCACACAACGGAATTCGGAACTTGCTATCGTGCTAGATTGGTACAGAAGTTCTATTTTCCTCCGTTTCCGACCTCAAAAAAAAAACAAAAGGATGGAAATGCTGAAATGGGAACGGAGCGCTGATCTACACTTCGTCTTGTTATTTGAGTACACAAAAACAGACGATTTAATTCGTCTTCTGCAGTTCGAGGCTGATGATTGAACAGCCAAAGACGGTTAACTGGCCCGTTCCAGTGCGCTCGATCCAGAAGTCGTGTGGCTCCAGTCATCCTGATGAGAATGCTTGCACGACACTTCCATGAGCTCGTTGGATATTTGGGCATAGCTCCTCATTGCGGCTCGATAACTATGCGTCTCATTCAAAGACTATTGCCAAATCTTTTGATCGTCACTTTTTACCGAGTTACTGCATCTCTCTTCGTTCTAGTGACCGAAGATGAGAGACTTTCATTCGAAAGTTCGGGCAAATGGAAAAGAAGTACTGTTGCACATGCTATGCTTTTTTAAGATTTTTTATAGAAGTTAGTTTTTTTCTGATGAATGGTTCTCGTGATGGCCTACTACAAAGAAAGCTTCCTCGTTATCGACCCTGACAATGACGATACCCCTCCAGCGAACCTTGTCAAGCTGGGCTTCTTTGGCCCTCATCATAGTTATAGGATAATTTGACGTAGTCCCTCCTTGTTCGTTCGTAGTCCCATCTGTGTCGTCCGTAGTCCCACCTGAGTCGTCCTTTAGCCGGGCTCGACTGCATGCTGCAATGGTATCATTGATCCGAAGACAATCAAGGCGGGACAAGGAGAGATTACGGACGATCCAGGACTGCCTATTGGAGGACAATTTTGTCTTCGTTTCGTGTGCTTTATTCACATGTAGGCCGGGGAGACTGCGGCCTATCGTCCAACTATGACGGCAACCTTTGTTACGGGCTGTGACAGGAATTCCACCTAGGGAGAGGTAGCCCAACTTTTCCCTCCATTAGCAGAACTTTCTGTCACCTCTCGTAAAAAATTAGGCAACTGAATTGTTCGAGCTTATCATAGAACAAACGAAAATATCCAACTAAACCCAGCGAACATGATTTGTGCCCAATTTCATCATTTTTTTTTCAGAAAATGCGTGAACCCGTTGTGATCCAAACAATAGCCGAAGGTGTATCCTTTTTCACATACGTCTTTATTATTTTTCTTATCATAAGATCCAAGGCAAAGCTGTTCAAATCTGCGTTCTTTCGCCTATTTGCTGCCACAGGTAAGAAAATAAGCTACTATTTGAGTTAAGATACCCACTTTTCGTAATAATTGTATTCGAATGAATGCATGCCCTTATTTTCATGTGTTCGTTTGTCAACATGTAGGAAGGCCATCAACACGTGAAACGTGTGATGTTTTCACATGCCTCCCTATTGCCTTTCTATACAGAAATATCAAAACTGGGTCTTCTAGTCAGTGATGTGCGGCAATCGCCATTTGACGCTTGTCGTTTGCCGACAATTTCTTGTTAATTTCAGCCGATTTTTTTCAAATTTTTTTGCTCAAATGGTAGCGCAGAAAAACACAGGAAGTGTGGCTATTGTTCATGCTGTCGTGGGCGTCAATAGCAAGTTTATAGTCGACCAAATTTGACGTTTCAAACTCCCACCGATGTCAGCGCGTACGTCTTCCTTCGGTAGATATGAGTGGCGCCAAAACGTCCGACGAGCCGACAGTTCGGTTTGATTTTAATGAAAAAAAGGTCGCTCAACCTGGTACCTGTCCGCGCGTGTGCTTGTCAAACATATGTCCGAGCATTATTGTCAGCAACTTTGGAAATCTCATGGTCGTCCGACAATCCGAAGTTACCAAATCATTACCGCAGCCTTCAGTTTTTGAGCACATAATGGGAGCAATCGGGCAACAGGTTGCCGAAGGGGTTTTCAATCGAGGAAAAACTTTTCCTCCGTGTCTCAAGTTTAAGGTGAAGGGAGAAATCGGTTTTCCCAGGTAATCGAAAATTTTCGCAAAAGTAGCATTAGAAGTACAGGCACACATACTCGCACGCACGGAATTAATACGCATGTATGAGCACACAGCAGAATAAGCGAGACGGCAGTGGGTTTGACCTCGTGTGAGAGGCATTGTACGAGTCCCAAACCCATTTCCTTTTTGCGTTCCATCTCTCGGCTGTGCCCAGCTTGACCCAAAGTGTCGCTACGCAGGACCCTCGCCCAAGACACACCAGTAGCATCGGCGGACAAGGGGCTGGGACCCGAGGCCGCGCTGAGGGTATTATCAGAGGCCTGGCGTACACCTTCCCCAGCTCGCCGAAGATCGCCACGCGGTTGACCATAGCGATTCTAACCTAGGATGGTATACGGTATCCTGCAGTTATTGGAAGAGGCTGTAGGGCGATGGCCCGACAGCCTCTTCCAACAACTATGATGGAGTGACGCCATACGTATGGTTTCCGTTTTTGTTCTAGTCTGACGCATGGACCAGGCGGCTGGCCGTGTGGGGTTGGCGGCCTCACTGGAGAATGGGGTTTCGATTCGCGCGGGGTGATCCACCGTCACAGCCCCGTCCATTCCTTAGACTAAAATGATTGCTCGAACTCTACATGTGGTGTCAACACTATCACAGTTTAGAGCATACAACTTAGAATTCCGCCTTCAGCGATTTCCATCAATTTTCTGAACGATCGATATTCAATGCGCTTGACGTGACAAGAGTTTTCGTACACAACAGAGCACTGTTAAGCGCATACGTCACAAAACTCCCGTCTCTCGTCGAAAAACAACAACAAATAAAAATCTGTCAGGAGGGACGCTGAGTCGATTAAGGCGGCGTGACGCCGCTGAGATGTCGTGCGCGACGTAGCGCCAGTCCAGAAAACTGCGCCCTTTAACTTTGCGCTGTGGAACCAGTTGCGGAGTGGCTTTGGATAACCTTTATAAACAGAGTCATACGAAACGTAACGACACAAAGGGGGTTTCTCGCTTCAAAAATAAGCTAACCCAAAGATGTGGCATGCCTCTTTCCGTCAAATTCTAGCAGTCATCTGTCACGATTTACTCTCCAAGATTCCATACTATAATAACTGTTTCACTCCAGCGTGGCCCTTCGAAAACGATAATGCTTGTATTCTAACGCCGTTCCCAGTTACCCTTGCCTCTGACTTCGGGCCTTAAACGCGAGAAAACGCGTCGCCGCTTGCATTGCGACCTAAAGACACAAGTGGCACTGCCGTATCATGAAGAGGCCACAAATTTGTGATCCCATTTACGGAGCAGTTTCTTCTCTCCTACTTGTGTGTGTTGGCAATAGTTGGGAAAGAAGGGTGAAAGAGCGGCGACTGCACCAGATTTTGCGACGCACTGAAACACTACTATTTGACTGCTGTGGCAATACTCTACGCTTTAGAGTTTGTAGTCGTGATTAAACTTTAAATCGCCTAAGCGTAGCACGGCAGAATCGAAATCAACGTTCTGAGTGGCTTCGTGAAGCGGTTTTCTTTCTATTGATAAGAGCCTACAAAGTTGGTAGTACCACCAAAAATGGTTCGAAATGGTTCCCCCTTGTTCCAGGAAGACTGAAAAAAACGCTCGATTTTGATGTTGATCTCCTCCTAGTCCAGACGGCGCTCACGATCTTGTTGCAACTTATAAGGTTGAGCTACGAAGCTCATTTTTTTTAAGAGCTCGCTCCTATTGAATTCTTAGGCTGATAACTTAACTTTGAAGGGCACTTCAAAGTCGTGGGTTCATAAACTAGGTTAGCCGTGGAGCACGGAACTTGCATATGCTACAGCAGTAGAAACCGGACTAGGTGAGTAAATCTGCAATAAATCAACAAGATGGGCCAGGTCAGTACTGACTCAGAGGATCGCGGGGTCGTAGTGGAGCGCAATAGACTTTCACCTACACGAGTATAGCGAGGGCAGCACGAGGGGAAGAGCTGCTACTCGGGAAGCACGTGCTGCCTTTGTTCCGCTTTGAGCGGCACGTGCTGCCCTCGTCCTCCATTTGTCGCCTCAGCTGCTGCTCTTTTTTTGGCAATCGTAGTGTGGTAACATTGCTCGAAGTGGTTCATTTGGACAGCTACGAGCATATTTACAATCAGCATGAACACTGCTCAAAGTGGTCCCTCAGGTAACTGCGACCATACTTTGACTTACTTGACTTAATCGGTTGGCTTTCGCCTGACGCGGTCATTCCGCATCTTCACCGAGGTGTGCCGTCCTAGTAGTGGCCGTGTCCATTTTTCACGGTCTTCAGCCACAATTTAAACACATTCCATCCAGCTGTCACTATTCCATTTCCTGCAAAACGAAACATCGCGCCTGAACTGTCTTTCGATGCCGAGTGACCGAAATACTCTTTAACCACATCCGTCCAGAACTTTCGTCTACGCCCAGGTGGCCGTTTCCAGACAGGATTTGGAAGCATTCTTAAAGCGTGATGTACGAGACGATCCGGCGTTCTTCTTAGTAAATGCCCGAGCAGTCGAAATCGACTTTCCATTGCTGCTTGAGATGGCGTTGGAAGATGCTGGCACGTCCTCGTGTCAAGCGTTGATGTACTGCGTCGATTTCCGAATCCCAGCCGGAGGAAGAGCTTTCAGCATTCCAGCAGTGATGTTGTCATCTCCACCTGCCTTTCCATTCTTCATTTTCCGGACACAATCCAAAACTTCAGGCTCAGTCGGCGGTTCCTCACTGACATCGTAATGTGCTCTCTGAACATGCGGGAGCTCAGGTACTAATGGCGCTGGACGATTCAGTAGTGAACTGAAGTAATCCTTCCATATTGGTAGCGTCGCGTCACCAACTGCAACTCCACTGGTAGTGTTCAAGACAGGAGAACATCTCTTCATCTTCCCGTTTTACTGTCGCAGCCACGTGTAGGCTTTCCTCGGATACTTCTCCTCCCAAGCCTTCTCGAAATCCTTAGCTCCACACGTCCATTCTCGTTCGCGGTCACTTTTAAGCTGCCGACGCAACTTCCTACTCAGGCGCTTCTCCTCCACGATGTTTCCTGCAGTTCGGAGAGCACATACTCTGTTGTAGGTAGATGTTGTTTCTTCTGAGACGTAGGCGAACTTCCTCTTAAGCTGTACAACCGGGAGTGCCTCTTTCGAAGCGTCCTGGATGCACTTGACGAAAGAGTCCGCGTCGCAAAGTTTCTTCTTAGTCCGCACTCCGATGTGAATAGAAACGCGTTAGCCCCTCGCTTCCTCTTATGAATCCTCACATTGAAGTTCAACAGAACTGGACGGGGATCCGAACCGAATGCGACATCTCACACAGGTCTAGATCTTTGAATGTACGATACTGGAATATTCCTCGTCAGGACATAGTCAAGCTGTAGTTTCAAAGTTGTCATCTTCCGCTTCCGCTGCTCTTCTGGAGATAGCTGGGTTGGTCCCTGCCACGTAAGCTGATGGCGGCGATGATTCCTCTTGAATGTCGATGCAATAATCAGACTACTGCATTCACAAAAGTCGACAAGGCGGTAGCCATTGTGCGATGTTTTCTCCACTGGGTAGAACCATTTACCGAGTACTTCGGATTCCTGATCAAGTCCCATCTTCGCATTTGCGTCAATCCCCACGACAACAGCATGCTGACAAGGTATCCTGGCCAGCAACGTATTGAGTTCCTCATAAAACGCATTCTTCGAATTGTCTTCGGTGGTTTCAGTGGGCGCATGAGCACTCACTATCCACAAGATGAATCCTCTGTGATCACGCAGTCGTACGAATGCATTCCGGCACGACGTTGAGCCGAGAGACCCCTTGACCATACCATTGGAATCCTTCCTTACAGCTATTGCACGGCCTCCCACTCTCCTATCGTCAGCGTTACCGCAGTAGATGGTGTACTCTCCGACGCTGATGACGGGTCTATCCTTGAGGCGGGTTTCCTGCAAAGCAGCAAACGGTGCATGGAAATAGCTCAGAATTCTGGATAGCGCAGTTTTTTGGATATCACTCGACAGCGATCGACAGTTCAGGGTGGCGAAACTGTGGCGTGTGACCAAAGACTCCATGAACTCCCTAGGTACGTATCCTAAGGTGTTATAGACCAGAGGCCTTAGTGTGCCGGACGGCGACACCTTTATGCAATGTGTGGGATACTTTCGCGATATAGTTGTGCACGCTATATCGCTCGAACGTTCCCTGTGTATACTCAAACGTCTGCTGAGTTCAGTAGAAGCAGGGGCAGCAACGAGCAGGTACCAACAGACTTGTATACACCCCCCCCAGCGTTTTCCATGGAAAAACCAATTGTTTTGGTTTTGGACGAAGACTTGTCTTTTTCAAATGCTGAGCGGCAATGGTTTGACAAAAATTGAGCGAAATGGAGAATACATTTTCTTCACAAAAAGCACAATGCTCACAGAAATCAAAGCCGACAGCTCTCAAAAAAATCATTGTTTCTTGGAAGAAAAGAAATCACCATTTTCAGGGAGATCAATAAATTATGAATACTCTGATATTTGAATTCCGTTTAACCCTGAACATTTCTCTAAACAGTGTGAATTTCAGCGACTTTAGAATATTTTGAGGAAAACTTCATTCTTGGAATATGTGAATATAACTTTTTGTGTAAAGAAAGCCATAGTTCCCTTTCGAAAAGAGAGAAACAGATTATCACGCCTAATTCACATCTTTACGGTCACGAAACCCAGTGAAAATAAATTTTTGTTCAAGGTATAGAGAAGTTCTGTGTCAAAAAAAATGTTTTTGGGGACTCACAATCGCTACTGACGGAGGCCTGTGTTGAACGGCCCTCGCAAGCTCGTGCCAGATACGAGGCCGCCTAGGGTGGGCATGAAACAGCCCGTAGTGCCAGCATAATTTCCCTCACTGGTGGCGAAGGTCAATGGATATAATCAAGAATGAATCAGCCGTTGTAGATATGGATGAGCCTCAATGAGGTCTCTATTTTTGATAGGGCGACCCAGCGCTGCTGGTGAGCTTGACATATCTCCTGCAGGAGAAGGGTCATGAGAAAGAAAGGAAAGATCATAGATGAAGAGCAGCCGAGGCCATGATGAGGAGCTGTTGGGGAAAGAACAGCGGCAGTTGGGGCCACAATAAGGAGCAGCTGTTGGGGAGACGACTGAAGCAGTTGTGGCGACTGTAGTAGCACGTGTGGCCACTATACGAGCAGCAGTTGGGGCAGGGAGCGGATCAAGAGGACACAACGTGCTACCCTGGGCAGCAGTTGGGGGAACGAAAGGGGCTTACACCTCGACGAGAAACTGCGTTAGTAATCCCCTCGTGCTGCCTTACTAAGCCGCGAGTATCTGAGGAGCTTGTCGAGAATTGTACTTTTGACCCATCATCGATAGATTTTCCGTATAGTCGATTCATTGCGCAAGATGCAGTGATGAGCGATTAGGGAATCAAATTGTGCTCGAATTTCCTCTGAGGATGTGGTTTGAGTCACTGAACACGATTCTGAAGTCCGTTTCCAAGTTTTGGGTAGACTACGGAAGATAACGACTGGAAGATCAGAAGCGACCAATGCTCGTAATCGCGGATTTCAAAAAAGGAAGCAAACCGTGCTCAAACTTCATCGGGTCATGTTTTTTGGGGCGGCGAAATAGATTAGGAAGTCCGTTTTCATGTTCCCGGTATACTACGGAAGATAAACACCTGAACATCGCAAACGACCCCTTTTTTTCAGAGGAAACCTTTGTTAAGATAAAATGGAAATCGTAACTATTTTGCTTAGCTACAAAGGGTTAAAATTTGTGAATTGAGGGTAGGATTGAAAAAACAAGTCACGCCCGCCTTGCACACGCATATCTTTTTGTGGCTGCAATTGTTTTAGACGTCAGCATTTGTGTAACACACGGTGTGATGCTGTTTTCTCATTCTTTTCTCACAGGAATAACAGACGCTTTCTCGATTATCATGGACGGATTTCTTCGTATGAACTTTGACCTTGGCTTGGGTGCGGATTTTCAGCATGTAGCCTCATTTTGTGTGTCAGCCAGTGGCTTTGCTTTCATTTCACATATAATCGGAAATATGACAATCATAGCGAATCGATATTCAGCTCTGTGTTTGGTAGAAAACTACAATAAGGTAAGTGGTTTGTTTGGCTTTTTACATTGGTTAGGCTTTTTCACGAAGCAACCACCGATTACTGTTGTGTTCACAAATATAAAAATCGGTTTTTGGAAATGTCATTAAATGCTTTTCAATACTGGAATGAAAGGCAAACCGTTTCGCTGCAAATGCACGGTACAACTTAGAAATGAAATTTGAAGTTTTCGTATGACTGTAAGGTAGGCGTCTTCAATCCATACTTAAAACTCATCCCTAGTGCAAGTTTGAGGTTCCCAAAACGTTCCCATAAGAAGGATTGAACGACTTTGGAGACATCACTGCGATCGGCGCTGGATATCCTGATGATTAGCGGAACACGCTGCAATCATTTTGTAGACGTACTGTGCCATTGAGGAGATCGCCCATGCAAAAGATCCACATTTCGTACGCGGCTAAGCACCCTATAAAAGGCCCAGAGCACCAAGAAAATTATTTTGCAGTTTCAATGCTGATCTTCTAGGCAGTCAAATGCTTATCAAAGTGGTATATCTGAAATCGTCCAAGACCCCCTTTGAACAGAGTTATGGCTCCTTAAATAAGCCTATATTTTGAGGGTAAAAACTAGGTGGAGAGTTGTCTCGCATTTCTCTTCAGTCGCAATCGTTGCGCGAGAGCGACCCAGGAGATGGAGACAGTCTGGAAGTTTACTGAAGAACGAAGACTCGTTGGGAATTCAGCCATCCATCCAGCCGCCATCGAGTTCGAGAATCTGTGGCCCTATTTATGGAACCGCGGGCACAGGAATGGAGCGTTACCCTCCCGTGCCGACAACCACTTTTGTGTCTCCGCTGTTGAGATTTCAATAGTGGCGGCCTCCTCTTCGCCACCTGTCGGAGCAAAGACAGGCATGAGTAGCCACCCGCAGAGACGGAGAGGAGACCGCCGGATAAGGCCTCCTTTAGAGGCTGATTACTGTGCGACACGACCGAATGAAAACCCTGTGCATTGATCTGGTCGCGTCGCGCGATCAGATCGCAGGCCTTTCAGACAAGATCGCGGGAAAAGTTGCCCAATCGCGCGATCGGGCGACTGCTTCATAATCCTTCACACATAATTCTCAATATTTTTGTGCTTTGTTTCAGTTTTTTTATTAGTTCTGGTCCTTTAGGCAGGTAATCATCATTCTCAACAGCCTAGATGGTGACCCGCATCGCGGAAGATCTTCTATTTCGCGAAAGAACTCACTTCCTAAATTATTTCTTTGTTTCACTTTGGGAAATTCAAAGGAATTTATTCTTCTGATCTTTATGAATAACTCCCCTTCCGCGATTCTTAAACCAGTGCATTTCTGAAGAAAAAACAGCTCTTATCAACTATTTTCAATAGCTAAAGGGAGTGGTTACCATGAAAAAGGTTATCGAAAAAATTACAAAAATTAGCTTAGATCAAAAACAGCTAAAAAACTATGAAGGTAGAGCGGTGAAAAACGGGCTAGAATTAGAGTTTTCAGGGCCCAAAGAAGCCAGTTCGTGCACACGTGCACAGCGCTGACCAAAATGATCGCGGTCTCATGCCGAGCAGTCAGAAATCATCGACATTCAGAGGGAGAAATAAGTGCAAATTTACCTAATAAAAACAGTTGAGCAATGAAAAAAAGCACTCTAGTCAATGTTTCTGGCTAGATATGTACATAAATCCGAAGGTTCATTGATTCAAATTCAAGCCAGCTGATGTTCTTCATATAAGAGGTCATCGATGTCGATGATGTGGATTGGGCTCGTCCACCATCAAAAGACAAGAGAGTTCAGGCTTCAAATTTAGCCCAAACAGTGGTTTTTTCGCGATTTTTTCTTATAGGCCCTACTAATCGAGACCAGGGGTGTGCGTAAATTAAATTTCAAATTTCGTAAATCGTAAACCGTAATTACGACAAAACCACCGTAAATAGTAAACCGTAAACAGCAACTAATAACATTAACCACTAAAAATATTACTACTATGGTGAAATAAGAAAAATTGCCTACTGTCCACCGTTTCACGTACTTATGTAGTACATACACACATATTGGGTTGCATTAAGTATCTGACAGCTAATCACGTTTAAAGGCACAGTACACCCTCAGATATGAAATTTGAGATTCTCATGTAATTGTGTAGAAGACCCCCCTGTATAACACGTGCCAAATGAGAGATCTCAATTCCTCCAAATAGGCGAGATATAAGCGACCACCACATGCCCGACCCCCTTACAGATTTTCGAACTCGATAGCGATTCGATGAATGGAAGAATTCCAACAAGTCGTCGTTCTTCAGTCCATTGCCGGGCTGTCTCCTTATCCCGGCTCGCTCTCGCGCAACGATGGCGAATGGAGAGAAACACAGGCCTGAGACAACTCGTCCACCAATTTTTTACCCTCAAAATCTAGGCATCTTTGAAAAGCCATAACTCTGTTCATAGGGGGTCTTGGACGGTTTCAGAGGTACCACTATGATCAGCGTGTGACTGTCTTCAAGATAAGCATGGAAACTGAAAATTATTTTCTCGGGTGTTCTGTGCCTTTAAGAGGAATGGCACACTTTGTCGCTGTAAGGAGCGACAGTTAGGACATTTAGCTCAAATCGTGGCGGGACCAGCAACGGATCAACGGCACTGGCCGTCGTAGGAACAGTTGTCGCCTGTCCGTCGCAGCGGCATGTCGCGGAGGGCTGACATACTGCAAATGTTCCAATGCCTGTTGTTGCCACTGTTGCTGTCGCTGTGCAGCGAACTGCGACAGTGACAGATCTAAGGGGCGCGGAGCGGTCGCTGTCCCTGTGCAGAGCGACGCGACCGCGCGTCGCAAAAGTATGCTATTAGCCTAATGGGACCGTCTTACCCGTATTTCTCTGCTTTTCATCATCACTCATTCCGCAACTCCTTCCAGACCTTGAGAAATCCGCAAGTCCGATTCAGTTGTCCAGGTATCTGCTGGGCAACAGGGACCCAATTATACACGTACTGCCTCTCCCGTAAGGCCAGCGTCGTTGTAAGCGTTGAAACTAGCCCAAATGACCGTATTTGAGCGATTCTCAACGGCCGCATTTGAAAACTCCCATTTGCTAGCGGAACTGCAACACCGATTATACAGTCGAAAAGGATCGCACTGATATTTAGTACAGTATGTACTTCTAGTTCCCTAATGAAGGTTGGCTCAAACTCGGTGCACGTACGCTAAATATAGCACCGAGCTTGCGCCAAACTTCAATAGAGAAAAGCGGTAAGAGAATACCACCTCCTTCCACGGTATTCGGAGCAAAAATGACCACACTTAACATCAGAATAGGGTAAAAGTCAGTCAGCAATGGTTTGCAGGATCATGGCAGCGCTAAAACAGTTTGTTAAAAACAAAAGAGATAAAAATTTCCTGAGTGACCATAATCTTCACAGAGAAGGAGTTATAAGCAAAGACATTCACACCACCAGTATGAGGGATTTGAAGCCAAAATACCGGTGTCGAGAAAACCGTATGAAAATATGCAACTATAGCAAGGAAGAATAACAACTAGAACCGGAAATCCTAATCGCAACCTAGTAAGTGCTGGTGGAAAAGCTCGTGGAAAAATATTCAGAGTTCTGCGGGATTTCTCGAGAGAAACACGGTTTCTCTCAACTCTCGACAACCTCTCCAGAAACCTCAGAACAACTTTTTGATTTTCAACCTATTCTCGACAAGTTTTCGAGATAATCTGGCTACTAATTCTAATTGAGAACATGATTACTTCTTGTGATCGTGAGTTGGTTTGCGGAAGTGAGTTTCCAATCTGGGGCAGATTTTACAAAAAAAAAGCGGAGTTCAACATTATTAGGTGCGCTTTTTGGAGGGCTTCTGGAGATTTTTCAGGGTTTCTTCTCACCTAAGCATGAATCATTTCTAATAATCTTGGATTTTCCATAGACAATTTTGAAGGCCACCCCATCGAACGCTGCCTTCGACAGAGATAACACAGGAACTCACAAGTGAAAGTCACTTGGAGAAAGTGGCCATTCAGAACGGAATGCAACTTTTTAGGATCACATTCTGAAGAAAATCCATAAATAAATAAATCACACGCCATGATGCGCCTGTGAATCAGGGGTGAGCATTTTCCGTTTACCGATTTACCGATTTTCCGGATTTACCGGTGTTTTTCGGTAAATTTTGATTTACCGTTTTACTCGAGTTTTTCTCGAAATTTACCGAAATTTTTACCGGAAAAATTGGTGTTTTCTGCCTAGTCGGCCTGCTTCTTACTCGTAGTTCACGGGTTTGCTAGTGTTATGCCATGCCTTTGGCGCAATATCCTTCTTCATCCTTCTTTTTGTTACTATTTTTCAACCCTTTGTCTCACTTTTTGAATTTTCAAACGATCTTTTCACCCTGGGGGAGGGAAAAGAGGCACTCCGATGTGGGCGAGGCCCTAGAGCGCATGGCGCGCACTCCTTCTCGTGGATAGGAGAAACGAATAAGAGAACTAGAAATCATTCGGGCGGCCAATGAAACGAAATCGCTTGAGGGTAGCCAGTAATTCCAGGAAAATTCAAGAAAAGCGCATAGCGATATAAAAAGGACTCGTCCGCGAGAAGGTGCGCGCGCCATTCGCTCTCAGGTCCCTCCCATATCAGAGTGGCTCTTCGGGCGCACCCCTTCACCCTTTGTGTCACGTGCTTCTTCTTATCGAGACACTACGAGAAATACATATTTTATTAAAAAATGTCAACAGGTTTGCAACGCAGCAGAGTCCTGAAGCAGATATGATCGATCACTGGTCGAGAGATCTCCGCGTCGAGCACACGTGGCACGCACGCAAGAGAGGAGGTAATGATATATCATCGACGCGGCGATCTCTCGACCAGTGATCGACGATATTTCAGGAACTAGAAATTTTTTTTTCGGGGCCCCCCGGACACAGCGCCGAATCCACTGCAGTTCTGGAACCACTCCATTGTGAAATCATCGTACCCGCACCTTTTCTCACTGTCCGATAAGTACTTTTAGGCCCTAGTTATACATCAGCGGAATGAAAACGTCTCGCGATGACATTGCCGCCGCTTTCTGCGTGGATCAGGAACTCGTCAGCAATATTGCGTCTTTGACGCAATATGGCACACTGAAAATCCTCGGGCGTTTCAATTGTATTTTATCGATATTTTACGTCTCTATCACTTGCTTATTGCAGAAGGTTACTAGAAATCTATTGTTCCTGTCATAGCAGTGTTCATTATGTCGTTTTGGTGATATTTTAACAAATTTAGATCTGAAAAATAATCAGCTGACGGAAATTGGCAAATCTCCAGCAGGGTAGGTTCCGCAAGGATACAGTATACAGTGTCGCAGCGTGTATAACTGCTCCGTACAGCCTTTCAGCGCGTTTTTCTGGGACAAAACTTCCTTTTGGCTTGCATCAGCACAGTTAGGACGCACATACGTGGTAGTTGTCCTGCTGATCCCGCAGCGTCCCGCCGGTGTATAACTACGGCCTTGCGCGCCTCCTGGCCACAGTTGAGGCAGAAAGAATGTTTTCATCAGCTGGCCTGATTTTGAGTGACTACAAAAAGGCCTTGACGACAGAAAATTTTGAATTGTTACTTTTTCTCAAAATCAACGTCTCGCTGATCAGGTTCAGCCGTTGAGCTCAGATCATTATGTAAAACTCACTCATTATTTGCACTATCCTCATGCACTATTGAAAATGATACATGAATATTATCGGTCATTTGTGCTATCGTATGGGATAGGCACCAAAAAGTCGAAGTCAGAATTTTACCGAATTTTCCGTTTTTACCGTATTTACCGAAAAAAAAATCGGTAAAAACTTTCGGTAAAAAAATTACCGAAAAGAACTTTCCGCACACCCCTGCTGTGAATCAAACGCTAAAAACGTTTATAACTCCGTTCAGAGAAACGGAGCGCAGCTAGATAAGAAGGTCATAATAATTTTTTTTACTGCGAAAATTACTCTTAATGGTGTAGTAATTTGTGAACCCAGCATACGTCAAATACCCTGCGCCGGAAATCAAGGGACGGAAGCCCAAGATAGTGGTTCCTAATTGAGGCTCTTGGAATTTTCGAATACAAGAGAGCTCCGATTCTTGCTAGTAGCATACGGGTAACATTTTTCTGATCTTTCTCTAGGATTTAGATGTCTTTTTTCATGGTGGGGCAAGAATTTTTATAGCATAGGCCGCTCATTTTGAGCGGGACGAAGAAAGGCTTATCGGGCTTATCATGTCAAAATCTCCTTATCACTGTTATATTTTGCCATCACCGACCGCTCCGCTGCTTACTCCGCCCGGACTCGTCCTAGCAACCTAAGCTATAGTGTTCGATTCCACAATCAGTCGGATACAAGTTCTGTATGCTTTTATTAATAGAGCCTTATTTTTACATGACAAACACTTGAAAATGGGATATATTCTAGTGACGGCCACGTTGGAACGGATCTTAGAGGCAGCATTCGCGATAATCGTCCGCAGTGACCTCCCACAGTGAAATGATAGGCGAGAGAGTTCCTAGGCTCCCGGTGTCAAAAGAACGGTTGAAAACGAGCCAGGAGTGGCAAAATTGCGGCTGCAAACGAGCGTTTTGGTGTTCCAGAACCGCCCCGTGCCCCAGATCCGCCCCCTCGATGTGAGCAAATGAACACAAGAGATCGTGAGATGAGCGATGGTTTCCGATCAGAGGCCCCGTTCCTCCCTTCATTCTCAACTTCTCTCTTTACCCAGGTCAGCTCGCACACATCGGCTACAAACGACGGAAGTCACAAGCCTCGGACAACTCGTCCACAATGCTTCCCTAGCTAAATTTTTGAGGGACCATAACTTTGTTTCCAGGGGGTATTGTACGATTCCAGAGACATCATTGGAATTAGCATTGGACCGTTTTCAAGATAGGCGGGGAAACAGAAAAACGACTTCTATCGTGAACACTGCCTTCAATATGGCTAGGAAAACCTAGCCTGTTGGTGTAGTGAAAACCAATGGCAATCATATACATATGTAGTCATCGGCCACTCGTTGGTTATACCGGGATTCAGTCGCATAAAACTGTTTCGTGTATAGCTTAAGGCATTTGCCATCTCCTGGGTCACTCTTCAGCCATATCTACAGCCTTTTGAAGACTTGATTCATCATCTGTTTTCCATATTGTTTTATAATTTTTTAGATCGACTGAATAAATTTGGCATTGAACCTCAACGCTGCGAAACATCTGAGGCACATCAGCCGTATAAATATTAAAAAGTGCTGGGGATGGTACCCCGCCTTGTGGTACACCGCTCAATGAACATGAAACTCGTTGCAGCACAACCGCTCTCGCTCAATTGGTATCGAGCGTGCTGGTGTGGGATTCATGCACATTGATCCACAGCCGACCGCTTCTTATTGATAAGTAAATGAGACACTCTTGGTGGAGTCCACTGTAAGCTTTTTATGTGAGACTCGATCAAACGCTTTAGCGGATTCGAAATTTATTACATCTCGTTTATGCTTGTTGTCCAGTGCTTCAGTTCAGTCATTCAAGAATTCTATTAGGTTCGTCTCAACTGAGCGTCCTGGAAAGAACCCATGCTGATTCCGTGGTATTATATTGTTAGCCTTGAGGTGGTCTAGAAGGTGTTTCTTGACAACTTTCTCGTAAGGTCTGCAAAACAATGAAGTTATAGAATTCGCGCAATAATTCTAGTCTGATGAATGGCCGGGGCTGCGACGGTAGATCACCACGCACGAATCGAAACCCCATTCCCCAGTGAGGCCGCCAACTCCGCACGGCCCTCAGCCTGGTCCATGCGTCAGACTAGATCGAAAATGGAAATCGTAGTTACGGGGCGATAGTTTCCCCGACCTGAAACTGGCTGCTTTTTTTCAGAATCGTCGTTACAAAAGAATGTTTCCAACGAGATGGAACCTCACCAAACATCATCGATTGGTTGCAAATGTACGAAAGAGGTCCACAAATGACAGGAGCAACTTTTTGAATAAAAATAGAGGAAGAAAGTCGTGTGTTGGACGATTTAGGCCATTGCATGATAAGATCATAAATTGGACTAGAAGAAAACCATGGAAAGCTCATAGTTTGTTCGGTACTATTAACCGGGATTTGAGGAGTAGTGCCGCCATATTTTTGGAATGATTTGGTAAATTGTTTTGCTGGCATATTTGCCTTGTCGTGTTCAGAAGTTGCCGAAGTCTCATTGTTCCGTAGGCAACCTATTAGGTGACTTTCATTCAACCTGGTATTCGAATGCTTGTAAAAATTGCATGTATTCCCGGACTCGATTATTTTCTTTTCAATATTCAAATTGTATTTCTTAAAGGCAGCAGAGGAGAGGTGTGTATAAAAGCCTGTTGATACCTGCTCGTGGGTGCCGCTGCTTCTGCTGAACCCAGCAGACGTTTGAGTGTACACAGGGAACGTTCGAGCGATATAGCGTGCACAACTATATCGCGAAAGTATTCTACAAATTGCATAAAGGTGTCGTCGTCCGGCACACTAAGGCCTCTGGTTCATAACACCTTAGGATCCGTACCTAGGGAGTTCATGGAGTCTTTGGTCACACGCCACAATTTCGCCACCCTAAATTGCCGGTCATTGTCGGGTGATATCCAATAATCTGCGCTGTCCAATC